>RJWT010028806.1:0-15123 GCA_004365215.1 Cuniculus paca | reverse complement strand
TATAAAAAATGATCACTTTGAGGCTTGTATAGGTAAATGGATGCGACTTGATACCATACTCATAAGTGAAATAAACCAAACCCACATATGTAAACACCGCATTTTCTCCCTAGTGTAAGAAACTGAAAGACTCAATAAGATAGAAAATTCCCGATAAATATGGAAAAAAGGTTCTGAAATCCAACAGTGCTTTTATTCTTTGATTTGGTTGGTTTAAGTCCCTTTCCTACAATTTGATTGCAATATGTGAGAATATAGGAGCAGCTCTTTTGAAAAATGGGACACTACGGTATCCATCGCTGGTTTCTTGTTGGCCAACTTGATCACCTGTAGTGCTCTTTTGTTGTATCTGGTTTTGTATTGCTTTGTTTTGTTTGAGTTTATTGTCTGTAAATGTATGAACAACCATTTTGAAGAAAGCAAGAGACACTGGGATAACCATAGTTAGTCTCCTGTTGTTATGTTTTGAAGACTGTGTAGCTTTCTGTGTTCTGTTTTGCAATGCTGTGTTGTGTTTGACTGTATTGTTTTCTTTTGCTTTGTTTTGTTCTGTCTTGTTTTGTTTTGTTCTATTCTCTTTAAAATAAAAACTAAAAAATAAAAATAAAAAAAACACAAAAATAAAGAGAATAGAACAAAAGAAAACAAAACAGAATGGAGTCAAACACAACATAGCATTTCTTTTCTACTGTTAGATTGCAATATGTGAGAAGATAGGAACAACTCTTGAAGAAAACAGGGGACATTAAGGTAGACATTGTTGGTTTCTTGTTGTCTGATTTGGTGGCCTGTAATGCTTTCACTCTTTTGTTTTATCTGATTTTATATTATTTTGGTTTTTTAGTTTATTGTCTGTGAATGTATGAGCAACCATTTCGAAGAAGGCATATATGTATTTAAAAATGTTCAGATGAAGTTAAACATATCTATTTCCTCACTTATGCTTTGCTTATTGTAAAAACAACAAAATCCTTTTTCTCTAGGTTTTTTAAAATGTACAATACAGGCCAGGTGTAGTGGTGCATGTCTATGATCCCAGAACTCAGGAGGCTGAGGCAAGAGGATCCTTACAAGTCTGAGACCAAGCTCATGGCCAGACTGAACTGCTAGTGAGACCATGTCTCAAAAAGACCAAAATAATTAAATAAATAAACACATAAATAAATAAAATGTACAATACAACTGGGTGTGGTGGCTCATGCCTGTAATCCCAGCACTCGGGAGTCTGAGACAGGAGGATTGTTGTGAGTTAGAGACCAGCCTGGGCTTCAAAGTGAGCTCAAGGCCAGCCTGAATGGCATAGTGAGACCCAAAAAGACAAGGGCTGGGGATCTAGTGCAGTAGCCTAAGCACCTACCTGGCAAGCATGAGGTCATGAGTTCAATCCCCAGTGCCACAAAATAAATAAATAAATAAATAAATAAATAAATAAATAAATAAATAAATAAAATGTGCAATACATAATTGTTACGCACATTCACACCACAGTGCAATAATACATCAGAATTTTCTATTCAATAGTTATTAAATATCTGCTGATCAATGTCTTCTCATGTTCCCTCCACTACATTCTCCTCAGCATCTGGTAACCAGTTTTATTCTCAACTTGTATGAGACTGACTTTTTCAAATGAGTAACATTATGTGATATTTGTCTTTCTTGTGCTTGGATAATTTTACTTAACACAATAATCTCCAGTCCCATCATATTACAAATAACAGCATTCCATCTTGTTTTGTTTTGTTTTGTTTTGTTTTGCATTTAATGGTTGAATAGTATATATTATCACATTTCTTATCCATTGTGACAGTTAAACTGGATTTTCAGCTTCCTTGGTTTAGGAACACTTCAAAAACTTGGTTTAGGAACACTTGAAAGGCACCTAGGTGCTTTTGCTGAATTACTTTCCTCCACCATGTTCTTCCACCATGATATTTGGATTCAATCAATTATGGACTCACACCATGAGCCAAATATGACTTTTTAGCCTTTGATTTGTGTATGTCAGAAATTTTGGTCACAGTAACAAAAAACTTTACTGACACAGAAATTTGATACCAGAAAATTGGGGTCACTGCTATGACTACAGATAACCATTTATTTCATCTGGATTTGGAACTATTTTGCAGTAAGAGTTTGGAAATTTTTATAAGAGCAGACTGGAGAAAGAATAAAGTATTGTGACCAGAGCTGTATGTGTGGTTCTGGTCAGAGCTCAGAGGACCTGAATGTTGATTGGAATGTGAACACCAAAGACCAGGCTCAAGAGCTTCTAGTTGGGAATTAGAGCTGCATTGGAAATTGGACTAGAGGCCATCATGCTATATTCTGGAGACAGAAGCCACATGGGCCATAATTAGCAAAACCAAAAGAGCATAGTTACTGCACAAACTATGGAATTCAGATACCTCCGTTTGTCCCAGATATTGGATATTAATGTGCAGGACCTAATGCTTGCCTTGATGGATTTCAGTGTCACATTCATCCTTCATTTTGCCCTCCATTTTTCCCTTTTGGAATGGGAACATTCACTATCTGTGATTGCATTTTGAGATTAACTCATTTCTTTTATGAATTTTATAGTTTCATAGATAAGAATTTTCTTTGAGTATCAGGAGAGACTTGGTTTTGGACTTGTGAGCAATGCCGGAATTGTTGAGACTTTGAGGAAGTGATTATTGGGGTTTTCATTGCATGTAGGATAGTTATATTACATAATAAAGAATTTAACCTTGTATTTTTCAATATTTTAAAGAGAATGCTTTCAGCTTTTCCTCACTCAATTTAAGAGCAGATGTTGGTTTATTAGACAAAGGCATTATTATGTTGATATACATTCCTTCAATAGCTAATTTGTTCATCATTTTTATCTTGAGGAAATACTGAATTCTACCAAATGATTTTGTGATAATCATGTGGTTTTTGCCTTCCTTTCTCTTCACATGGTACATCATATTTATTATTTAAGTTTTAAAATATTGAGAGATTCATTTTAAATTTTCATTAAATTAATCTTTGACTCACTTATTATGTATGTATCCCAGAAGCATCAGTAAAATAAAAATATAACCTGGAAAACATATATTAAAAAAGAAATGAAAGCAGATAGGTAAAGGACTTATATTTTAGTTGAGCACTTAGGCATTGGAGGTAGTCATAGAACTTGCAAAAATGCAGCAGAAAATACACATTAAATGACCTTAATCTTTCTTAAATTTAAGATTTTAGGCCTTAGAGTTACACAAAATGTCTTAAATTTGTGTCTTGGGTATTAATTATAGTTTTATTAAGAAAAATAATTTATTTCCTTACAAGAAATTCTCATGTAAAGAATCTTTTCCAGTGTAAATGAGACTGAGTATTAAGTCTATCATATTAAAGTATACTTTCCCAGATTGGTTTCAAAGGTTTCAGGAAAAGCAAAGATTTTGAAATAAATGTGTATTACATTTCAGATATGCCTCAAAGAAAAATAACTGGAAAAGGGTCAGCTGTAAAACCAGTCTTCAAACACTCAAGTGTTATGAATTATAACTTCTGCTTCCTGTAGATGCAGGGGATGACTCCTTCAATATCTGAAAACATGTGCCTTGAAGTTTTCAATTACTCTCAGGAAACCAAACATGTCTTCTGAAAATTATTTGACAAGCCTGGTTGAAAAATGTGACTCTGCAGAAGAAAATGCCATTGGATCACTGGAGTGTGATTGAAAGAAAAGCCAGAAGCAAGGTGCTGGCTGCTCACAGCTGAACACATGACTACACAAGACACTGAATCCCCTGGGAGGGAAACTCCTGAAGGCCATATTCTGGTGTCAAATAGTATCCGGTGCTAGAAAAAATGACATTTCATTATTATAAATTAGGAACAAAGAAATGCATACTGTAATGTTTTTCTTCTTAACTCAATAATATAATAATATATTTCAGAACATTTTACACAAAATTATATCATGTCATTTCCTTACTTTTTATTCATACATGTTTGCAGGACACAATGGTTATATCTTCTGTGTAGAGTTGGTGCACGTATATAACATATCTCAATTCTTTTTCTTTAACCACTTTTCCTCTCTCCCATTCTCCTTTGTCCATCTCTGGACCCCCTTCCCATTTTAGGAAGGTCTATCTCCCTACTTCCTATCATCGATCTCTTAGTTTTCTCTTTATTTAGTATTTGGATTTCTCATATAGGAAAAATGATGTGATACTAAAGCAGAGAGTGAAGAGACAACCTACAGAATGGGAAAAATAATTGCCAGCTCTTCCTCAGAAAGAGGACTAATGTGTAAAAAAACTAAACCAGCCACAATAAAAAATCCAATCAAAACATGAGCAAGTAAAATGAGTAGTCCCTCCTCAGAAAAACAGTACAAATGACCAATAATGTTCAGCATTGCTGGCCATTACAGAAATGCAAATTAAAACACCACTGTGGTTTCATCGTAATTCAGAAAAAATGACTACTATTAAGAATCAAATAATATCAAATGCTGGTGAGACTACAAGGAAAAAGGAATACTCCTACATTGTTGGTGGGGAAAATAGTCCAACTGCTATGAAAATCAGTATGGAGATTACTCAAAAAAAAAAAAAACTAAAACTATAAATTCCATTTGACCCAGTTAGTCTTTTTCAAGGAACCTAAACACAATATTACAGTCACACATGGACACTCGTGTTTACAGCAGCACAACTCATAATAGCTAAATCTTAAAAGAGAACTATACATCCATCAACAGATGAATGGATAAAGAAAATGTGTTCTTTATATACAATGGAGTATTACTCTGCCATAAAAAGGATAAACTTGAGTCTTTTGTAAGAAAATGGATAAACTGAGACCACAATGCCAAGTGAAATAAGTCAGACTCACAAGCTTAAATACAGAGTGTTTCAATTGATACTGTATTTGTACGAGTCATTCATGTTCTGGCATGAAACTTTTCATTAGCTATTTTTTTTTTCTTACTGGAGAGTTTCCATTGCACTTATATATGGCACTAAGGTATCCATTCTACTTTTGATGCGCATTTCAGTTCCTGACACTTTGGCATTATTTTAGGAAATTCTGTAATGAACTTAATCATATTATTCTTTGGTGACATGTGCCCACAGCTCTGTTGGAAATATAGACAGAGGTGGAGCTGCTATGTCATAGTTATAGATGTATTCAATTTTAGAAGTAAACATCAGTTCTGGAAAAATAACACAGTGGCAGTCTGTTTGCCTAGTGCACATGAAGCTCTGTGTTCAATCCTTAGTACAAAAAACAAATTGAAAGGAAACAACTTCTATAATATTTGATTAATGTGTTTGGATTTTTATCATTACATCTTAAAAAGACTATGTAATCTCAGTCTTTTTAACTGTCCACATTCTGGGCTAAATTTTTGTATAATATTAAGGGTCATGTAGTGCTAAATTTTGTAGAATGTACCTTATTGTGGTTTTATTTTTATTTATCTAAATAAAACTTATCCAATTTTACTGATACTTACGACTATATGATTATCTTTTTAATAAAGTGTCTCTTTAAATTCACAGTACTGATCATTTTTCTTTGCAAATTCCCATGTTAATGATATGTATTTCGTGACCTAGGTTATGTATATGTATTCTGTTGCTTAGGACTTTTAAGCTCCTAATTGTCAACTTTATTTCACTTTTTACTAGAGCCAGTTGATGAATAACAGTTTTTAATTTTGACAGAGAACAATTAATCAATCTACAGTTATACTATTTTGTTTTCCAAGACTTGTTTACTTAATTCACATTAATGATGATATCCTTCTGAATTATTTGATAGGAGATTTAGTGTTTATATTCTAACAACCTGATCAGCAAATGGAATTGATTTTTGCATGTGGTACGAAATGAGTTAATTTAATATTTATGTGAACACAAAATTGCCCCTGAAGTGGCACTGAAAATATCATTCTTATTGTAAAATAACTGCCCCCAAAGACCAGATTTTCTCAACTTTTTTGCAACACTAACTCCTTCACTACTCAAATTATCAAACATGAATTACTCAATTTCTGTCTTCTCACCTCTCCATTTATCTCTTTGTCGATTATGGTGCTTATATCTAGAAGTCCCTTTAAAGCCTTGTGCACTCATAGGTACGAGTTTAGGGAAGTATGTGGATTATGACTGTGTAGTACTGGATTAGCTCACTGACGGGTTTATATCTGGATGTGACGTTGGGAGGTAAAGCCTGGTAGAAACAGGTGGACCTCTGCAGGTGTGGCCTGGAAGGGTGCATGTATCCCTCTTCCTCTCTTGTTGTCTCTCTGCTTTGTGCCAGCCAAGCCATGGACTGTTTCTCCTCTGCCCTGCTCCTCTGCCATGCCACCCTGCCTTGGATCCAGTCAACTATGGACTGAAACCTCTACAAACTGTGAGCCAAAAAAAGCCTTTCCTCCTTTAACTTGTTGGCTTTGGGTATTTTTGTCCCAGCAATGAGAAAGTAGCTAAGAGCCAGATGTGGTGGTGCATGCCTGTAATCCTAGCTCTTGGGAGGCTGAAGCAGGAGGATTAGCCTTGAGTTCAAGGCCAGCCTGGGCTACATAGTGAGCTCAAGTTCAACCAGATCACAGCAAGACCCTGTATCAAAGAAATCAAAACAAACAAAATAAAACTAAAAATAATAAAGAAAATAGCTAACACATTGACTGTTGGGCCAATAGACAGTCTTAATTATAATTTATAATAAATCTCCTAACACCTCCTCCTTCATTTTCAATTTTCTTTAACCTTGTCTAAACTATTCTTTGTTCTTTGTATTTCTGTATAAAATGTAGAATTAATGTGTCAGAAAGATAACCCATAGAACAGAATATACAAATCAATTTGAATATGGAAGACCTAAATAATCAACATATATATTTATGTATATATATCTGGTCCAATGACAAGACTTATGAATTTTTATCTTTTGAATTTCTTAAATAACCTGTTAAAGTGTTTAAAGATACAATGCACAATTAATAGAAATGTAACATATTGTTATTTTGGGGATACTTTAATGTCATTTAAATGCTATATTCAAAATTTTATATTTGTTTGTGTTTAACATACCCCTACCATAACATTCCATCTAGCACACTAATCTCTTACAGTTTTTTCGCCTAATTTTTTCTTGCTTATTCCACTGAACAAAACCATTGGTACAATGTGTATTAAAAGTGGGCCCTGTAGCCTTCCCTTTCCTGATCCTTCACTTAGAAAAAATGTTTTGTTATCTTGATATTATGTATGTTTACTATAGCCTATTATTTATATTTTTGTATGTGATATTTGTTAGGTTACATAATTCGCCTCTCCCTCCTGCTCTATTAACTAAATATAACCGAGACAGTTACTAATTAGAAATAACTAAGACTTTTTGAAAGTCATGGGTGTTGGATTGCTCAAATTATTTTTCATTACCTATTAAGACAATTATATCATGTTCTCTTTAAATTATCTTTAAGTTTTACGTTAATCCAGTTGAATTTTGGTATTAAATCATTTTTGCATTTGCGTTGTCAATGTCTACAAGCCAGCGATGGCGAAAAAGATACCTGTTTTTCAACACTTTGGAGTTTTTGTTTCTTGCACCCAGAATTACCACACCCCACAGAGAAATGCAAATGTCTGTAAGAAGCTGATTAAAAAAAAAAAAGGCTTACAGGCTTTGAGTGTATTAAGTATTTTCAGAGTTGTTCAAGGAAACAAGACTTTCTTTTTTAGATACTTTTAGAACATAGAAAAAATTTATGACTGGGAACAATAATATGTTTTATACTTTAATAATCATACTTATGAAATGAGTGAAATGAATAAGAATGAAGGTATGACTGGTAACAAAGCAGCAATAACTCACTTAAATCAGTACAGAGAGAAGTTAAGCGATTCAGTGGCAGGCGCAGTCCTCAGGTTTCTGTAATTGTGTGTTTCTCTTTTCCCGTGTGGGCCGGATAATGGAAACATTTTCTTTTCTTAATTCATCCTGGTAACAGAGTGACTGATCCAATGTTAGGACTCTGTGCAATGATATATGTTTAACAGGAGAAAACCCAAACCTAGCTACTATTACCAGGCTGGCTCTAAGACTAAACCCTAAGAGATGGTAGCAGGGAGACTTCTGGATAGTTAAGGGTTTTGGTTGACTATGTTCTTTCTCACTAGAATTGCCACTGTGTCTTTTCTTTTTTTAAATATGTAAACTAGAGGTTGAACCCAGGAGCTTCTCACTGAGTTACATGCTCAGGGTTTCCTTAGTCACTAAACTGCCCAAGCTGAGTTCAAAATCGTGATCCTCCTGTTTCAGTCACCCAAAGTGCTGCGATGACTGACGTGTCACCACTCAGCTTGTGGCCTATTTTATATAACATTAGATTGCTTTTTTTAATTTCATGTATGATTTGTGCGCATATGAATGACAGTGACCTATAGTTTTCAGAATATTCTGGTCAGATTTTATTATCATGTTTACGTGGACTTCTAAAATAAGTTCTGTACTTTTGTTTTTCAATTTTGTGGATTAATTTAGCATAAGTATTACACATTGAAGTGTTTATATCAAAATGTCTTTCTTTTAAGTGCAATGTAAATATACCATATATTTAACATAGTAAATTAAAAATAGAGATAAAAATTTATTTGTTTCATTTATTTAAAAAAATCTCTACTACACCAATTTTTATAATGTAAATTCCATATATTTCATTCCAATTAGAATAGATTTTCCATGCATCTTCATCACAATTATAGCTGCTATTTTGCAACTCATAAACCTGGAAATACTCTATTATTTGTAAAATAGACAGCTTTATGGTGTTTTGTTCAGTCTGACCACAAAACATTATGACTCTTAAAAGTCACAAATAGAAAAATCTATAACACTTTAACACACTGATTTCATTTTCTTTATATGTATACTCTAGTGTGATTACTGCTTTGTAGTCATATTTTTAGTTCTCTGTGGAAACTTCAATTTGAATTCTATAATGTTGGTACTAATTTACATTGCCACCAAAAGTGGGCAAAGATTTCCTTTGTTCAGTATCTTCATGGATATTTGTTATGTTTGTGGGTTTTTTAATAGTTACTGTATTTCAACTGGAGGAAAATGATATTGTAGTTTGATTTGCATTTTCTTGATAAATAACAATATTGAACACTATTCCATAGACCAACAATCATTTGAACTTTTTTTGAGAATTATCTATTCAGCTTTTCCCTTGTTTTAAATCTCTTTGTTTTTATTCTATTGAGTTATATGAGATCCTGATACATACTTGATATCAGCCTCTTCTCAGCAAATATTTTCTCGTATTCTGTGGGTTATCTCTTACTCTATTGATTCTTTCCCTTACTGGGAAGAAGCATTTTGCTTTGTATAATCTCACTTGTTTGCTTTGCTTTTGCATCTATTTATTTGAGACCTTATTTAAAAAATCTGTGCCTAGTCTAATGTAGTTTCGTAGTTTTAATTAAGTATCACATTCAACTCTTTAATCTGTCGCAAGTTGAATTTTTGTATATAGTAAGAGATTGAGTTCTAGGTTCATTCTTCTGATTGTGAATGTTTAATTTTCAAAGTATCATTTATTGAAAAGACTACCTTGTCCTCCAATGTGCACTCTTGCCCTTTTCTTGAACACTAGTTGACAATGGACTGAACTTTGCCAACCCTATCTTTTAAAGTGTACTAGCTTGGCTCTTCAGTCCTTTATTTTATTTTTTTTAATTTTGAGACAGGGTCTCACTAAATGGCTAAATTATCCAGGTAGGTCTTAAATTTTAATTCCTCAGACTTGCTCTTTCAGAGTCCTGAGAGTACAGGGTTGATCCATTACACAAACTGTGCAATAATTTTAATAATGAAAACGCCTTACATAAAACCTTGGTTAAGTTTCACTCCCTTGCCACTGTGTGGATTATACATCAAAAAGGTTTATTTTTTGGCCCATAAATTTTGTATATATTTTCATTCACTTAAAAAAATTTAGGAAAATTATGACTTCCTCAAGATAAATCCATCCAAAGTTAAAAAAAAAACTGGAAATAATATTATGCATAATTTTATGCATGTTAAATTTAAAAACTTAGCTTTATCTTTTAAAAAAACTACGGTGCTTCTCCATTGCTTAAAGTCTTGTGTTTGTTTGTTATCATCTTAGTATCATTGTTTTAAAGGTTAAAATTTCAGCCTCATAGAAAATTTTGTCTCAAATGTTTCCAGTGATCATTGGTTTCAATTTTACTAAAGTTAGCCAGAAACTATGTCTCTGGTCACCTTGAAATTTTGCCTATGGTGAGAGCCCTATACTGTGTGAGTGTTTCAGAAAGAGATAATCAATATACGTAAGAATAGCACTATATTACTGAGGGACACAGGAACTAAAGCAATTTAGGTTTGAGCACTACTCAAAATTACTGGCAATCCAAAATCTCCAGCAGGTTTTCCTTGGCTGGGACAGATAGGTTTGTGTTAAAATGCCAACCCAAGGAGCAGAGTTTTTCTCAACAACTACATTGTATCGTTGGTAGCTATCTTTTAGAAAAAGAAATATCATTTCTGGAGTAGGGTGGGAAAAGAATGAGTTTTTCAAAGGTAAGGAAAAAAAGAGCAAAGCTTTCACTCAACCTTGAATGAAAGTAGCAAGAAAGAATTATAAAAAACTAAAACATTTCCAGACTGATAATGGCATTCCCACTGAGAGTGTAAATTCCTGGGGTGTGCAAAGAACTCTGAAGAGTGGTCTCACAGACAAGAAGATTGATTTTGTAATTCAACGTCAGCACCACAAGCTGTCAGCATGTTTGCATTTGTTTCTCTAAAAAGCATTAGCAAGACAATTACTGATTATTTCACCACAGCATATACATGTCTGTGTCCATCTATCCCTGGAGCCTAGAAAAATGATAAGCCAGCACCTGACATGTTTGGTGTTCTGTGTAACGTATCAGTCACACACACACACACACACACACACACACACACACAAATATCAGATGGCACTCAGGAAACTTGAATGCTTGCAAGCTTCCAAATCATGCACACAAAGATAAAACCATGAAATATGGTTATCAAAGTTCAGGAAATCAGGGTGGGTAGTTTTTTTGCTGTAGAATAAAATACTGTTTTGGGCAATAGTCTTATAATTCAGCCTTGTTAATGAATTACAACTAATCACATGTGCCTAAAAATTGAACTGCACATGTAAGGCGTACAGTAAAAAGGCAAAAAATATAAATAACTTGTCTATTTTTACAGTATAGCATTATGCACTCCTGTGATCAGTCATTCAATCCTGTCAGTAAAGCAGGTGCAAAATTTGCCTCCATGTCATTAGCCAGGGTCCAAGGCTGAAAGTCACCAAAAATTAGTTTGACTAACAAATGGTTTTCAAGGAATTGTGCCAGCAAAAACTAGGCTTGAAATTCAAAAGAGAAAAATAAAACAGGAAAAAATGCATTTACAGTATTAAATCGTTTCTCTTGCCTATGTATAGACAATAAACACCTAGTTCTGTAGAATGTTGACAATTTCCTTTGACTAGTATGATGCTCTGCACTGTATAGTGACTGAGTAGTCAACATACACTGAAAATCAAACATTCTGTGACCCACATCATCCGCTGACTGGAGGACTCAGAGCGGTGATTGTACTTGACCATCAGGTTCAAAAGCCCTTGGAACTAGTTTGGAAGAAGAGTTTAGAATGGTTTGGAGATGTGGGCTAAAGAAGCTCTAGAGTACTGTTAGTGAAGCCTGATATTCTGGTTAGAGTTTGGAAGAGCAGAATGCTGATAGAAAGATAGACATTAAAGGCCAGGTTCAGGGGGTTTTATTTGGGAACAAGAACTATTGCTGGTTAAATTATAGGCTGGGTGTGTTACACTCTGGCAGAAAATTTGTTTCCATTTTGCTCATATCTGGAGGTTTTCCTGGAGACTGAGATTAGGGGCAGCAGATAATCTAATCTATTTGGAAGAAATTCAAAGCTGCCCAGTTTTCAAATATGGCATGTGTACTTCTGACTGCTTACAGCTAAATTTACAATGAGAATTGGGGCAAAAGGCAGAGCAGAAGAACTTTAAAAACTTTGATTTTGGCCCAGAATGAACCTCTGCTTGTAAAGTTGGGGCCAAAAAAGGTGTGATTGCTGAAACAATTTGCACTGTTAAAAAAAAATCACATATTTTATGTAGGTACAGCAAGAAATATACCTTTAGGGTATTTGGGAAATCAGTAAGACCCTACCCTACCCATTGTAGGTTCTGTGGTGTCAAGTGCAAACCTTTCTTTCACTTGAAGAGAAAATCTCAGGACCACTGTTTGTTAACAGTCTCCTAGGAAATCAGCTCCTCAGAATGTATGTCACTGTGCCATCCAGGCATTCAGAGGTTGTTGTAGTCATGGATTAAAAGGACCTGCCTGTGGCCCCCAGTGACAACAAGTCTGGTGTCATCCAGATGGTGTTAGTTTTACTGTCTGACAGAGTATAGTATTTATGGGATGAGGAAAGATTCCATTTAGATTCAACAGAAATCTTAAAGAGTCCAGGCAAGAAGCTCCTGAAAGGACAGTGCAAGAAGCTGTGGGAATGAAGCTGAAAATGCTGTGCAGAATCTGCAAGTTGGAAGTGTCAGAAACATGGAAATTCAGCTGAGAAAATCATCAGGCTGTGAGTGGAGCCAGCCCAACAGAGAGGCTGTGTGGATGGCAATCAGCAGAGACATAGATTTGAGAACAAACAAGTCTTTCAGAGCTCACAGTTTATCACCACATGCCCCAGATTGCAGGTACAGAGATACAGGACTTAATATTTTCTCTGTTTGGTCTTAGTCTTACTTTGGTCCAATTAACTTCTATTCTTCTGTTCTTTCCTTTTGTTTACCATGAGCCATTGTACCTTGAGATCATGTAACTTGTTTTTGATTTTTACAGAGATTTATCACTAAGAGTTTGCCTTGAGTCTCATTTTGACATGGATTTTAAGAAATGTTTGAAATGTTGAAACTTTGAAGAAGGGCTTGTTGAATTTCTACTTGTATCTAGGATATATATATATATATATATATATATATATATATATATAGTGGAACTATGAATATGCTGTCATTTTTATTTGGAGATTAAGTATAGTAAAGAGATATATTTGTGTATGATGGTGTAAAAGGTGGGATCAGTTGGTTAGGATAGATTGTCAAATTGATTGACTTTAGAATCCACACAGTAGAGTGAACAAACTTTGTATACCCCTCTACCGTGATGTTTCTGACTTGGACTCAGCTGAAGGGCCTCAATCCCCTTAAAACTTGGGCTAAATTAAATCTCTTTTTATCTAAGTTGTAGGTGTGGAGTACTATATTCAGCAACTGGAAAGCTAACATGTTCACTACTAAGCAACTTTCTGATCCCTCTGTGACCCTCAGATTATTTCCTACAGACTAGCCTTTCTCTTACTATCATACTTATCAAGAAAATGCTCAATTCTGCTTGTATTTACTTATACTTCTTCTGTGCATCCACCCTTTGTGTTGGATGAAAAAGCTTCCCACTGTAATTTACATTTCCTAATTTAATAAGAAATCCAAAGAGAATGTAATATTTTCCTTGAACAAATTTGAAAGGTGACCATTTAGCCTCATAAATTTTTCCTTTCCTTCTATAGTGAACACGATTTTTTCCAACTCCTAAAGCCAACTAACGTACTCAATTATTTCTACTTCCAAATTCTCGATATCTTCCTCCAAATTATTCTAGGTTTGTCTTTTTATTATCTAATTTTCTTTTAATACTATGTGCAGCAAAGTACCAGACTAATATGCTGTGTTTTTTTAATCTTATCCTGAGTGTATTGTCCTATCCTTCATCATAAAACAAATGAAAAACATGCAAATTCTTTCAATATCACATCCTTCCTCCTTTATATCCTTTGCCTACCATATCAAAATTAAACTTCCCTAAAAATATTTCCATAATCTTTGTTTTCATTTCCAGCTTGTTCGTGTTCTTGTTTCTGTATTAAAATTAAAGCAATCATAAGTTAAACAGTTACATTTTACAATAAAATATAATAGAGAACACTTCTCCCTTGTCCCGATTCTCTAGTTTTTCAGTTCCATTTTATGTGGTTACCACTTATTAATCATGTTTCTTTATTTTTCGTATTATTATTTTCACAGTTTTATGTTTGAAAAGGTGTCTCTCCAAAATCAAATGTGTCTAGAAGGACGCTGAGTCATGGAGGCAGCTATACACAACAGTGGATCAGTTCCCTTATGTGTTCAGAACTGACTTGCAATTTGGAGCTGGGGCCCATTTGGAGGCAAGTCACTAAATGTGTGACCTCAAGAATACATTTCCTTCCCTGACTTCTCCCTTCCTTCTCTGCTGCCTAGCACCCATGGTGTGAGCCGCTTTCCTCCACCAGACTTTTCCACCATTCCTTTTCTGCCTGGGAGTTGGCCAACCAAAGACTGAAAGCATGAGCCCAAATTACCCTCTTCTTTTTTAAGGTGCTGGCTACTTTGTTCATCAATGGGAAAGTGACTAAGAGAAAAGAAATTAAGTTACTGAGTTATGTTTCAGATTGATATTTAAATTCAGTATGTCATTAGGTTTTTAATGGATATATTATAAATTTGAAAAAGGACCGTAGTTTTCCCTTTATTAATGACTGTAAATAAAATATTGTTAGAATGTATTTTCAACAGGAAGGATAGAAAGGCCTTAGATAATGGTAATAACCTTGCTGTATTAATATACTCTTGACTTCAAGATAAGTATTGACCAAATCCCCATGAAGTATGTCTCAAAATGTTATTTTCCATATTTTATATTTGATTTTTATAATTAATCAGAAGCAGTAAGTCTTCCCAGTAGCAGTTAGATTTAGAATTTCAGTCTAGCCTAAAGACTCTACTATAAGCTCCCACCAAGAAATTGCATTGTCAGCAAAGTGCAGAAATTTCTGAGTTTCCTTAACTACGAAACTTTAGAGCAGCAGACTCAAACACAGGCCTGGAATATGGGACTTTACAGTGCTACCTCTTAGACAGCTCCCAGGTGATCAGGGCACTAATTCAAGACTTCCAGGGTTTGTGATGGACAAGGAAGGTTT
>RJWT010028805.1:0-15098 GCA_004365215.1 Cuniculus paca | reverse complement strand
GCCTGTCTCAGCCTCCCGAGTGCTGGGATTACAGGCGTGAGCCACCACGCCTGGCTCAAAATAGAAATATTCTGAGTCTCTGATAACTGTGAAGTATTTGTTAGTCTGACTCACTGAGGTTTATGAGGAAAATGATCTTTATTGCAGGAGAACCCATTTTTCCAGTCTCTTTTCACCTTATCTTATTTTTATTTTTGGATAGAAATTTTAGTACCATATTCCTGCAGTCAATATTAATATACCTTAATATACTCCTTTATTTTATGTTTATGTAACTATTATTTTACATATATAACAATTATATATCACCATTATTACTTTTGTTTTATAATTTTAGCAGTTGATTTTTAGATTTAGAAAATTCCAAGCTATTTCTTTCCTAGCAATTTTAAGAAATCATATGCAAATATAAATTTTTCAAATGCCTTTTTTTCTTTTAGCATCTGTTGAGATCATATAAACATATGGTAACTGATAGTTTCCTCTTTTAATCTGCTAATGTAATACACTATGTTAGTAAATATTCAAATATGAAATTATCCTATCATTCTCAGGATAAATGTCATGTGATAATGACAAATTTTTATTTTAAAAATTACTTTCAATTTTCTTTTTCCAAAGGATTAGGCATTACACACCTAAATTAGTTTCATATTTTTCTGCTTATTCATAGTTCTATTACTAAGATATGTTTGATTTATAATATAAAATGTGCTAATTCTCCCCTTAGGAGTAGCTTGTATATAATAGAGATTATGACTTAGAAGTTTGGCACTATTAAGCTGTTGATGTGTTTTATTTGGTATAAATTGAAGTCAAATACTACCTCAGTGTCCTTAGTAATTATTGGTCTATTTTAGGTATGTATTTCATCTTGGGTTGGTTTGATGTTCTATTTCTTTTCTTGTTGTCTCTTGATACTGTGTTTAGATCTAGAAAAATTATTTATTCCTTGTTATGGCTTGTGTCTAGATGTCCCCCCAAAGCCTCTTGCAGTCATAGGTGGAGTTTTTTTCAGAAATGACAAGATCTAGAGTGTGTGGTGCTGGAATTGATTCATGGTGCAATGCTAGAATCAAGGGCACTAGGATTAAGAGTGTGAGTGCTATCCACCATAAGTAGCCTAGATGCAATATAAGGGATAGAAAGAAGTTTGTCTTGTCACTTGCTTGCTTTTCCTGTCTTCTGCCTGTAATGAACTGTTTTTTTTTTTTTTCCTGTGATGGCTTTCTGTCCTGCCACCCTGCCGTATAGCCAGCCAATTATGGACTGAAACCTCCACAAACTCTGAGCTATATAAACATTTCCTCCTTTAATTTTAGGTGTTGGGTATTTTGTCTCAGCAGTGAGAAAAGTAACTAAGAATTTGGCACCAGAGAAGTTGGGTCATTGCTGTGAGTGTACCTGACCATGTGCTTTAGGAGTCTTCGGGACTAGCTTTTGGGAAGGGGAAGAATTAGGAAAGGTTCAGAGATACTGGCTGAAAAAGGAGAGCTGGAACACCTGAGACTATACTGTTTGGAAGATTCTGGTCGAAGCTCAGAAGACCAGAATGCTGATAGAAATTCTGATGGCAAAGACCAGGCTCAGGAGATTTCTGCAGGGAAGAAAGACTGCATTGGCTGTTTGACTCCAAATGATGTGTGTTATGCTTTGGCAGGGAGTTTGTCTGCATTTCTGCTGTTTCCAGAGACTTTGCTTGAGGTTGAGATTAAGGGTGGTGGACTAAGTAAACCTACATAAGAAATTTCAAGGCAGTCCAATGTTGAGGCAGTGGCAATGGCTACTGTTGGGAGCACTTAGTTAGATTTTTGTTGAGAATCAAGAGTAAAGAACCCAACAGAATAGTTAAAAATGTTTTGAGTTTAGCTAGTAAAGCCACAGCCTGCAAAGATGAAATGAAGGAGAAATTGGTTTCATTAAAGACTAGCAAGGAAAAGCTAAGTATTTCAGAAGAACACACCAGAAAACATGGCCTGAAGACATCACAATAACCAACAGGATTCTGGTCTCTGCAGCCTCAGAGTTGCAAAGGTGAGAGACTTTGTGAAGAGACATCCAGAGTACCATGTTCCAGAATGGAGGTGACCTAGGGAAGTTGTCCATAAGAATTTGGTTCATAGGCTCTTGATCCCTACAGACAAGAGAGAGTGAAGTTTGGTTACGTCTCCAGCTAGTGGCAGTCTTTGGCATCATATATGTGGTGCTGGTTTTAGGTGTACGCAGAATTGAAGTGTTTTAGGGTCAGAAAGTCTTCCACTCAGATTTCAGTAGAAGTTCTAGGAGGTCAGGCAGTGTACCCCTGAGATGGCAGTGTGTGAAGCTGTGAGTGTGAAGCCGAAGGTGCAGTGGAGACCCCAGATATTTGGAGAAGCTGGGAATGTGGACAGTCTGAGGAAAATTGCAAGGAAGGAGCAGAACCAGCCCACAGAGAAGCCATGGGAAGAGGCTTCTCACCAGAAGCACCATAGTGGCAGAGCCACACAAAGCCTTCATAATTTGCAACTTGACACAGATTGCCAGATCTTATGGTTAATACATTGTGTCAACTTTAGAAGTTTAACTGAGAAGTTTAACTGAGAGACTCAGCAGGGAGCCAAAGTTCTTACTTTGTAAATATCTTCATCCTGTGCAAAGGAGGGCAAGGACATTTTGTGAGTGTTACACTCACCCTGAAGGTGGGGGGGGGGGATGTGGCCTGTGTACAATGTAAGGGAGGAGAGGAGGCTTGCATTTGTCTCTTTTGCTCTGGCTGCTGCCTTGAAGTGTTGCCCCAGTGCCATTCCACTCTGTTTTGGAGCCAGCTGATTATGGACTGAAATCTCCAGAACTGTAAGCTAAATAAACCTTTTCTTCCCTAATTTTGGATGTCAGGTGTTTGTCTCAGCAATGAGAAAAAGCAACCAAAACACCAGGGATGCTGGAAGTGGAGCTGTAGGATTTAATGTTTTCCCTGTTGGATTTTGGTCTTGATTTGTTCTCACTCCTTGCTATCCTCTGATTTGTAGTTTTTGGAATGGAAATGTCTATCTCATGCCATTGAATTTTGGAAGTGTTTAACTTTCTTTTCATTTGTACAGGGGCTCACAGCTAAGAGTTTGCTTATATCTCAGAGGAGACTTTGGACTTGTACTTTTTGGCATTGCTGAAATGGTTAGAACTTCTGTAACCCTTAGAGATGCACTAAATGCTTTTTGAATAAAGGGATGTGCCTGAGTCTTTGGGGGACTCGGGGTGGAATGTTATGTTCTTTGTGTTGGTGTCCCCCACAGTCTCATTTGGTCACAGGTGGGACTTTTTCAGTGGTGGGTGGATCTAGAGTGTGTGATACTGGAACTTATTCATGGTGCAATGCTAGGATCAAAGGCACTAGGATTAAGGGTGTAAGCACTACCCATTCTAAGCAGCCTGAATAAGGTATAATGGATAGAAAGAGCTATGGTTGCCCCTTGCTTGCTTTGTGGTCTTCTGCCCAACATGAACTGTTTCTCCTCTGTGATGCTTGTCTGCCCTTCCACCTTGCCTTGGAACCAGCCAATTATAGACTGAAACCACTACAAACTGTAAGGCAAAAAACCTTTCTTTCCTTAACTATGGTCATCAGGTATTTTGTCTCAGGAATGAGAAAAGTAGCTAAGACATTCCTTCTTTTTAAATTTATTGTATTTAATATTTGTCTTAAGATGTTTTTTAAACTCTCAGAGATATCTTTGTAATTATTTCCTTTTTATTATATTTTATTTTGAAGAGAATAAAATAAAAAAACAGAATAGAGTCAATCAAAACAAAACAATGAACATGATACAAGACTTCAAAACAAGATAAAAATCAACCAACCATGGTTGCCATGTTGCCTCTTGCTAGCTTCAAAATAACTTCTCATACCATCAGGCACAATAAAATCAAACACAGCAGAAGAGAATGAAAGCAATCAAAACAAAATGATGAAAACAATACAGGACTTCAAAAAAAGACTGTTGGAGTACAACAGTGGCTACCACAATGCATCTTGTTATCTTCAAAGTATGTGTTTATATCATCAGACATAATAAAATCAAACAAAACAAAATAGTCAATCAAAACAAAAGAATGAACATAATACAAGATTCAAAGCAAGATAAAACAAAATCAATAATGGCTACCATAATGCCTCTTGTTATCTTCAAAGTAGCTGCTCATAACCTCAGGTATAATAAAATCAAATAAAGCAGAATAGAATAAAACCAATCAAAACAAAACAATGAAAGCAATACAGGACTTCAAAACAAGACAATAGGAACACAACAGTGGCTACCACGATGCACCTTGTTATCTTCAAAGTAGCTGCTTATACCATCATACACAATAAAGTCAAACAAAGCAAAACAAAACAAAATCAATCAAAAGAAAACAAGTAAAGCAATACAAGGCTTTGAAAGAAGATAATAGGAAATCGATAATGGCTACTATAACCCATTTTGTTAGTTTTTAAATAGCCGTCAATGCCGTCGAATATAAAAAAATCAAACATAACAAAACAGAATAAAACCAAGCTAAACAGAACCATGAAAACAATACAGGGCTTCAAAACAGAATAAAAGATTAACGATGGCCCTTGCCTTCCCCCTGGAGACGTCTCCTCCCCTGTCACCTTCACATTCTCTGTTTTGCATTTTGGATCCCACTAATTTCTTTAGTTTTTTATACTAGGGAAGCAACACGATGTTCACCCATGTGACTCTGAACCCTTTCACCCATGAACATGCTTGCAAGTTACATCCATTTACTTACAAGAGTCTTGAGGTTATCTTTCTTTATAGCTGAGTAGCTTTCCATTGTATAGAAATGACATATCTTTCTTATCCATTCTGCTGCTGATGGACAATCTACCCCTACTTTTTTTTCTGGTTCCCTGTCACATAAAGCATTGTTTTCTCTTTTTTGACTTTTAGTGTATGAATTTCCTTTTCAGTTAAATGTGTTTCTTGGGTAAAGCATATTGTGGGATCTTGTCTCCTGTTTCACTCTGCCTGTGTTTCTTTTTATTGGTGAATTGAAGCCATCTACATTAATGGTTTTGGCCAACATGCACTGGCTTGTCTCTGCCATGCTATTTTTCTGCCATTGGCTGTCTACTTTTTTCCTCCATTCAATTGTCTGCCTCGCTCAGTGATTCCCTTCTGCCACTGTTCCTGGAACCATGGTCATTTCTATCTCTCTCTAAAATGTCCTTCAGTATTCTTTGTAGGGTTGGTTTGGTGGTCATGAATTCCTTCAGTTGTTCTTTGCCATGGAAGTATCTTGTTTCTTCATTAATTTTGAAAGATAATTTTGCAGGGTACATCAATCTGGTTTTCTTTCAGGACTTGGAATATTTCACTCCAAGCTCTTCTTTTTTTTTTTTTTTTTTTTTTTTTGTGGCACCAGGGATTGAACTCAGAACCTTGCGCTTGCCAGGCAGGCACTTAGACCACTGAGCTAAATCCCCATTCCTGGTGTTTTTGAGACAGGGTCTTACTATGCCATTCAGGCTGGCCGTGAGCTCACTTTGTAGCCCAGGCTGGTCTTGAACTCACAACGATCCGCCTGCCTCAGCCCCCTGAGTGCTGGGATTACAGGCGTGAGCCACCCAGCATGCCTGGCTTCCCAGCTCTTCTTGACTTGATGGTTTGTGTTGAGAAGTCTGTCGTGATTCTGATGAGTTTTCCTTTATAAGTGATCTGTTTCTTTTCTCTAACAGCTTTTAATATTCTGTTTTTGTGATGAATTTCTGGAATCTTAATTATTATATGTGTGGGCATAGATTTATTTTGTTTATGACTAGCTGGAGTTCTGTATGCCTCACTTATCTGAACATCATGCCCTTTTCCCATGTTTGGGAAGTTTTCTGCTATTAGTTCTGAAAATAAAACTTTAATGTCATTTGTTGACCCCTGCTTCTTCATTGATACTTATCACTATTAAATTATTTCACTTTGCATCATCTTGCAATCATTGAATTGCTATTTTCTGCTTTCTCCTTATTTTAAGAGGTCTTTTCTGTTATGATTACAAGCTGCACACCTGCCTTCAAGGTCTGAAAGTCTATCTTCAGTTTCTTTCAGGTGATTTTGCCAGCTTTCAATGGAGTTTTTAATTTCCTGGATATCTCTTTGAATCTGTTTCATGCATTCTAAATCTCTCTGATATTGTTCATTCATGGTTTCCCTCGTTTTCCTATGCTTCTCTATTTTTTTTATTTATGTCTTCTTTAGAGATGCTTAGCAATTCTTTTATTATATTTTTCATTTCTTCTTTTACCTGAGATAATATTTGTGTTCTAATTTCTTTTATAGCCTCATGGAGTTGTCTCTTTACCTCAGTTGACATCACATCAGAAACTTCAGGCGTGTGATTCCTGCTCTCTTCCATGTTTTCATCCCCTGGACTTGCTCTAGTTGGGTTGGAGTCTGGGGACTGCCTTTTGCTTCTTCATCTTGACATTTTCCTGAGTTCTTCCAAACAAGCAGGTAGTGGGGCCCCAGGCACTCCCCATGTTGGCTACGATTTCTCTGGAGCATGACTGTTTGGTTCTCCTGGCCAGTGCTGGCCACAGGTATCCAATGGTGGCCACTGGGTGCTCTGGTGCAGGCCCAGCTTCTGTTTTTCCCAGCCCTTGCTGGTTACATGGGGGCAGAAGTGTCCTGAGGGCTGCTAGAGTGTGCACAGGAGCAGGACCTGCTGCTGCCTTCCTATGGAGCTAGTTATCAGCAAGTGTTGTCTCCTAATGTCTACTGGAGTGCATGTGGGACCAAGACCTGCCTCTGCCTTCCCTCTGAGCTGGTTACCAGTGAGCAGCATCTCCCAATGTTGGCTGGAGTGTGCATGGGAGCAGGGCCTGCCTCTTTCTTCCCTCTGAGCTGGTTACTGGTGAGTAATGTCTCCCAGTGTCTACTGGAGTGTGTGTGGGAGCAAGACCTGCCTCTGCCTTCCCATTGAGCTGGTTACTGGGTCTCCCACTGTCTGCTGGAGTGCACACAGGAGTAGAGCCTGCTTCTGCCTTCCCTCTGAACTGGTTACTGGTGAGTAGTGTCTCCCAATGTCTGCTCGAGTGCATGTGGGAGCTGGGCCTGCCTCTGCCTTCCCATTGAGCTGGTTACTGGGTCTCCCAATGTCTGCTGGAATGCACGTGGGATCAGCACCTGCCTCTGCCTTCCCTCTGAGCTGGTTACCAGTGAGCAGCATCTCCCAATGTTGCCTGAAGTGTGCATGGGAGCAGAGCCTGCCTCTGCCTTCTCTCTGAGCTGGTTACCAGTGAGCAACATCTCCCAATGTTGGCTAGAGTGTGAATGAGAGCAGAGCCTGCCTCTGCCTTCTCTCTGAGCTGGTTACTAGAAAGCAGTGTCTCCCAATCTCTTTGTAATTATTTCAGTGACTACAATTAAAGTTAAATTATTCTATTGAATGATCATTATCCATTGGGGAAGGTACACTTGATATATTTGAATTCCTCAAGTTACCACTTAAAAACTAAACTGTTGATACTTCCTTAGAGAAATATGTAATCAGCATTTCCAAAAGAATACAGAGAAAGTCTGGTTCCAGTGTGATATGAAGTGCTTTTTTATTTTAGGTAATATTCTTTATACTAATACAGAAGAAACCTGTAGTTTTTCATAGGAAGGTTTGGGATTTTGTATAATACCTTCCTGGGTTCTTGTTCTTTCTCTCAACCATTCTCCCAAACAATTCTCTCTTGTTCAAGTTAACTGGAAATTAAGTCAATCTTTTAACTTGGTGGATATTGGTATGCCATTGCACATGGTACTCTAGAGCAATTCACAGGCATGCCATCAGATACTATTTAATAGAAAAATGTAGTTTTGTTAGTATTGTCTTAAAAATATCTATGATTGGAATTGATGAACTGATTTAACCACGTGAGAAAGTATGGTATTTGCTCCCTTTCATAATATGTAGGAGGTATCACATGTTGGCAAAAGAAATATGTTTCCTAAAGCACTGTCCAGGGTACTAAACTGCCTCCCAATTGATTTCTCCTCTATGATTTGCCTCCCTCCCTGCTGTACAGTTTTCTCAGACTAATTAGAGTGACCTAACTCTTAAATCAGAGCATGTTACATTCCTACTCAAAATCTAGCAACTTCTTTCTGCACACAGAGGAAAATTAAACTTCTTATCATGGGCTACACATAGGATACTTTTCTCTTATTGCTGAGACAAAATGCTTGACATCCACAGTTAAGGAAGGAAAGCTTTATTTAGCTCACAGTTGGTGGAGATTTTAGCCCATAATCTGCTGGGTCCAAGGAAGGGTGGTTCATAGCAGAGGGCAACAGTTCATAGCAGCAGAAAACAGCAAAAGCAAAAAGAACAAAAAGGGAGGAGTACAGAAAGAAGACTCTTTCGGTCCCTTGTTTTGTATGTAGGCTCTCTGCTCTAAGGTGAGTGTAGTACTCACATGCATGATCCAAGCATTGGACCATGAATCAATCACAAATTCTAGAAGCCTGCCCCCATGACTTCATAAGGCTCTGGGGGATATCCAGACACAAACCATAACATTCTGCTCCTGGCCCCCCAAAGACTCAAGCACATCCTTTATGAAAAAGAGATTTAGTCTATGTCTAAGAGTTGTCAAAGCCCTAACACTTTCAGCATTTCTGAAAAGTCCAATTCTCAAGTCTCTCCTGAGATCCAAGGCAAACTCTTAGCTGTGAGCCCTTATACAAATGAAAAGTCAAACACTTCCAACATTAAATGGCACAAGATAAATGTTACTATTCCAAAATTTGCAAAAAAGGAGATACAAAGGAATGGCATCAAAGCAAGTCCAAAATCTGACAGAGTAAACATTAAGGGCTATAATTTCATGTCCAGCATCTGTAGCAATCTGTGGCAAATTGTGAGCTCCAAAGGGCTTGAGTGGCTCCACTCTTACACATTTCTGGTGGTTGTAGCTGCCATGGCTTCTCTCTTAGACCCACCTTGCTTCCTTCTTGCAGTGGTCCTTAGGTGATCCACATTCCTGACTTTTCCAAACTTCTGTGATCTCCACTGCACCTTTGACTTCACCCTTACAGCTTTACACATTGCCCTCTCAGGGGCACACTACCTGGCCTCCCAGACCTTCTTCTGAAATCTGAGTTGAATACTTCCTTCTTTTTTGATTTTTATTTTAGATAGTCGTCTATTGGCATATAGCGATATTGTTTTTCTATGTTGATTTTTTTTCCTAAAACATTGCTGAGTTTTTTTTTCTAGTCTATTTTTGTGGCATCTTTGAGTTTTCTCTATATAGGATCATGTCATCTGTAAATAGTGACAGTTTGACTTCTTATATTTGAATTTGGAATTCCTTTATTTATCTTGCCTAATTGATGGCTCTGGCTAGAACTTCCTGTGTATTATTCAGCTTGCTTTCTTATATATTGCCATTTTTCACTAAAATGTGAGATTCTTGAAGGTGGGGTCTCAGGTGTTTTATTTATTACTGTATTTCATGTAACTAGACTGTGCCCTAGAGGTGTTCAGTAAATATTCATCTGTAATTTTTCTGAACAATCTGGTCTCCAATATCTTGCAGTTCATTATTTCTTCCAGAAAACTTTTCATGTTTTTAATTCGGATGCAAGTTTTCCCTTTGGAAACTAGTTCTCTAATGACATATCATGTTCTTCCTATATCCTTAACATTTCTGTTAATTTCCTACCCTTTGAACTAAGGATTAAGTTCCTTAAGGACAAGGATATGGTTATATTTATATTTATAATTTCCACAATACTTAGCTCAGTGCTTTCCAGGAAATTACTACTAGTGTGTTTTTAATCAAATTAAAGCACTATTAATTACCTATTAATTTAGATAGTAGTTATTAATAAAATCAAAAGGAAGGAGTCCTGCCAAAATCAATCCCAGAAGCTACCATTACCCTGATCCCAAAATCAGCCTAAGTTTTGAACCAAAAAATGGAACTATAGACCAATGTCTTTAATGAATATAGATGCAAAAATCCTACCCACAAGGCACTGGTAGACAGAATGCAACAAACTAAAAAGATCAGACATTGTGACTGAGTAAGCTTCATTTCAGGGGTGCAAGGATGGTTCAACTTATCTGGATCAATAACTACAGTATGTCATATAAGTGGAAGCATGGACAATAACCACATGATCATCTCAGTAGATGCAGGAAAAAACTTTGACAAAACCCAACATCCTATTATGGTAAAAAACACTGAAGAAAATAAGTGTAAAAGGACTTTATCTCAATCTGATAAAAACCATTTATGGCAAACCAATTGCCAGTCTCATATTAAATGGGAAAAACTGAAAGCTTTCCTCTAAAATCAGAAACAATACAAGAATTTCCACTATCTCTTCTGTGCAACATAGTATTCAAAACATCAGCAACAGAAATTATGCAAGAAAAAGAAACAAAAGGGAAATATATAGGAAAGTAGAAATCAAATTATTATTTTTTATAGGTGATATGATCTTCTACCTAGAAAATCTCTGAAAATTTACCAAAAGATTCTTAGAATTAATAACCAAATTCAACAATATAGCAAGATACAAAATGAACACACAAAAATCCATAAAGTTCCTGTACATCATTGTGGGGGGCTTGGCCAAGGAGTGAGTGGTTAAACAATGTGGAAAAGCACACAGATTTTATGAGAAATGAAGAAACAACAAGAAGTTTAGATTAGTGAAGCATGCTTGTGTCTGACCAGTGTCCTTCCCTTTTCCCCAAGAAAAACTGCCTAACCTTGACACAGCTCCTTGCTCAAACTGTTTTTCTTTTGCTTTTTTCACATTTACCTGGATATTCTAATTAAAATCCAGAGAGTTCTTGGTGTTGGCACTTGTTCTGGAAGTCTCTTTAATGCTGGGTGTTCTCCATTGTGATACCCCCTCTAAACTTCTCAGTGATTGAACTAAGTCTGTTCTCCAAGAAATAATTCATCCTCTAGGCCACCATGGCTGCACACTCTGATGCATTAATAATGAACTCACTGAGAAAGAAATGCAGGAAAAATACTATTCACAATTGCACCCAGAAAAATTAAATACTTAGAAATTAACCTAACTGAGGAAGTGAAAGACCTCTACAACTAAAACTACAGTACACTGAAAAAAGAAATTGAAGAGTACAACAGAAAATGGAAAGATACTTCTTGTTCTTGCATAGGCATAAACAATATAGTCAAAGAGGCTGTCCTTCAAAAATTGATATACAGATTTAATGGAATCTCAATCAAAATTCCAGGAGCATTTTGCACAGAACAGGAGAAGACAATCATAAAATTCATATGTTACCAGATGAGACCCAGAATAGGAAAAACAATTCTTGGTAAAAAGGACAAATAGGGGACATCGCAATTTTGGACATGAAGTTGTAGTATGAAACTACAATGTTAAAACTAGTATGGTGCTGGCACACAAAACAGCCATTAGGATCAATGGAACAGAATAGAGGATGCAGAAACAACTTCTAGTACATTCAATTAATTAATTTTTGACAAAGGAGAAAAAAATAAAAAAGAGAACAGTAAATGAAAGGTAGCCTCCTTATAAAATCCTTGATAAATATGGGGAAATGGTTCTGGAGTCCTATATGCTTTCATTCTTTGATTTGATTGGTTTAAGTCTGCTTTCTACTATTTGATTGCAATATATGAACAGCTTTTTTGAAAAGATATGAACAGCTTTTTTGATGAAAACAAAGGACATTAAGGTAGCCATTGTTGATTTCTTATTGTCTGATTTGAAAGCGTGTAATGCTTTCACTCTTTTGTTTCATTTGGTTTTATATTATTTTGTTTTGCTTGAGTTTATTGTATGTGAATGTATGAACAACCATTTTGAAGAAAACAACGGACATCAGGGTAGCCATTGTTAATCTCCTATCGTTATGTTTCGAAGACCTGCATTACTTGCAGTGGTCTGTTCTGAAATGCTTTGTTGTGTTTAACTCTGTTTTGATTTGTTTTGTTCTCTTTAAAATAAAAAAGAAAAAATAAAGGTAGCCTCTTTAATAAATGGTTTTGGGAAAACAAAGTATCACATGCAAAAGACTGAATCATGTACTAATTTAAAATCAAAACAGATTTTAAAAAAAGCCCTAAATGTTAAACCAGAAACAACCTGTTTCAAGATAAGATAGGTAAAATTCTTGAAGTTACAGGCATAGGCAACGACTTTCCTTTTCCCTTCTTTCTTTTCTCCTGTCCCCCAACCCCAGTTTGTCTTTTCTTTGAACACTTTCTTCTGATTTCACAATAACTGTTTGTCTTGGTTATTTTTCTCTCGTTGCTGAGACAAAATACCTGATGCCCAACATGGTTTCAGTCCATACTTAGCTGGATCCAAGTCAGGGTGGCGTGGCTGAGGGGCAGCCTGGTTGCAAGCAGCAAGAGCAAACAGGGCAAAAGAGGAAAAAGCACACCTCCTTCCTTACTTTACATTGTATGCCAGCTCCATCTGTGGGCGGGTGCAGTACTAACACTGCCAATCCCAGCACTAAACAGCAAACCAATCACAAATGCTAGATTCAGTGGCTTCCATGACTGCATGAGGCTTGGGGGAACACCTAGGCACAAACCATAACATTATTGTACATTTTGGATCTTATTTACTCTTTCATTTTCTCAAACTCAGGAGACAATACAATGTTTACATATGGTGGTCTGATTTATTTCACTTATGAGTATGATCTTGAGTTGTATCCATTTATATAAGAAGGTTTTAGTTCATTCTTCTTTATAGTTGAGTGGTAGTACTCCATTGTATAAAAAACCCCACATCTTTTTTATCCATTCCTTGATAGAATGGCATTTAGGTTGTTTCCAAGATTTAGCTATTACAAATTGTGCTGCTATAAACATGGGTGCACATATATCACTGTGGTATGATGTGTTTAATTCTTCTGGGAGGATACCCAGAAGGGGAATAGCTAGGTCAAATGGAATCTCTAATCCTAGTTTTTTGAGACTCTCCACACTGATTTTCACAGTGGTTGTACCAGTCTACACTCTCACCAACAGTGGGGAAGGGTTTCTTTTTCCCTACAGCCCCCTCCCTTGCATTTGTTATTGGTTGATTTGATAATGGCCATTCTTTCAGGGTGAGATGAAATCTCAGTGTTGTTTTAATTTGTATATCTTGAATGACCAATGATGCTGAACATTTTTCCATATATTTATTTGATATTTGTATTTCTTCATCTGAGAAGTATGTATTCATATCAGGTGACTATTTTTGGATTGGGTTTTTAAATTTGGGAGATCTGATTTTTTGAGTTCTTTATATGTTCTTCGTAGTAATCTTTTGTCTGAGGGACTGCTGACAAACATTTTTTCCCACAGTGTGGGTTGCCTCATCATTCTGTTGTCAGTTTCTCTTGCTGTGAAAAAGCTTTTTAGTAAGATGAGATCCCAGTTATTGGTTCTTTGTGATAGTTCCTGTGCAATTGGAGTTTTATTCATAAAGTCTTTGCCTACACCAGTATTTTCAAGAGTTTTACCTATTCTATCTTCCAACAGATTTAATGTTTCTGTTTTAACATTTAGATCTTTGATCTGTTTTGATTTTAGTTTAGTGCATGGTGAAAAATATGAGTTTTAATTTTAATCTTTGGCATATGCAATGCCAGTTTTCTAGCACCGTTTATTAAAGAAGCTATCTTCCAGTGACTGTGTTTGGCACCTTTGTCAAAGACAATGTGGCTAAGTTTGTTTCAAATTGTTTCTGAATCTTCTAATCTGTTCCATTGATCTTTGGGTCTGTTTTTTAGTCAGTGCCATGCTATTTCTAACATAGTAGCTTTACAGTTAGTCATATATGACTTTTATTAGATTGAAGTAAAAATCAAATATCTCAATTTTCTGTAGGGTGTTTATTATGAATGGATGCTGAACTTTTTGTGCATGTATTGAGATGATCATATTTTTGCTCTGTTAATATGGTGTATTACATGTATGTATGTATGTATGTATGTATGTATGTATTTTTGGCACCATGAATCAAACCCAGGGCCTCACACTTGCCAGGCATGCACTGTGCCACTAAACTACACCCCTGTCCCTGTATTACATTTATTAATTTATGTATGTTGAACCACATCTGCATCCTTGGGATGGAATCCAACTTGGTCAAAGTGTTTAATCTTCTTGATGATTTGCTGCATTCTGTTTGCTAGTATCTTGTTGAGGATTTTCTGCATCTATGTTCATTAGGGAGGTCGACCTGTAGTTTTCTTTCTCAGTTGGATCCTTCTCTAATTTTGGTATCAGGGTAATGCTTGCTTCCAGGAATGAATTTGGGGATATTACTTCCCTTTCAATTTGATTAAATACTTAGATAAGTAGTGATATTGTAACTTCAATGAATTTCTTGTAGCATTCAGCAGTGAATCTTTCAGGGCCTAGGCTTCTCTTTTTTGGTAGGATTTTAATTACATCTTTGACTTCATTGATTGATATTGGTTTGCTTAAGATTTTTATACCTTCTTGATTCAGCATTGGTAATTTCAGTCTATCTAGGAGTCTCTCCATTTCTTCTGCATTTACCTTCTTATTAGAATACTAGTTCTAAAGTAGGTATAGATGATCTTCTGGATTTCTGCAGGGTCCAATGTGATTTCACACTTTTCATTCCTAATTTCATGAATTTGAGTCTTTGTTTCCTTTTCTTTTGGATAAGTTTGTAAAAGAGTTTGTTGATTTTATTTAATCTTTCAAAGAACCAACTCTTTCAATTCACTGGTTCTTTGTAAATTTTTTAGTCTCTAGCATGTTAATTTCTACCCTGATCTTTACAATTTTCTCTATCATATGAGCCTTTGGGTTAGCATGCTCTTCTTTTTCTAAATGTTTGAGGCTCACCATTAAGTTTTTTATTTGCACTTGCTCTGTTTTCCTGATATGGGTATTCACTGCTATAAATTTCCCTCTTAGGACTGCTTTCATTGTGTCCCATAATTTTGGGTATACTGTATTGCCATTATCATTCAATTGTAGAAATTGTCTAATTTCTTCTTAAATTTTATCTGTGACCCATTGCTTGTTCAGGATGGTATTATTTAATTTCCATGTGTTTATGAAGTTCTTGTGGTTT
>RJWT010028804.1:0-15147 GCA_004365215.1 Cuniculus paca | reverse complement strand
GGCTGAAGGCTGTTGTTATGGTTGATTCGTTGTGTCAACTTGAGAAGTTTAGAAGTTTAAGTAAGTGACATGGTAGGGGGCTTCACTTGGTAAACATCCTGAGCCTGTGCAAGAGGAGGGCACAGAGATGGTGTGAGTGCTATACCCACCCTGGAGCTGATAGCCTGCTTACAATATAAGGGAGGAAAAGAGGTTTACTCTTCCCCCACTTCTTGCTCTTATTGCTTTTGCAGTCTTCTGGCACCATGAACTGTTGTCCCTTTGCCCTGCCACCCTACCTTGGGGCCAGCTGATAATATGGACTGAAACCTCCACAAACTGTGAGCTAAATAAACCTTTCCTTCCTCAACTCTGGGTGTTGGGTATTTTGTCTCAGCAACGAGAGAAAAGTAACTTAGACAGCTGTGTAGGGGTCTCCTGTGGCCTCCTTCTGCCCTGAATCCAGAGGTCTTGGATACTCTGAAGCCTTTTCTCTACTAATTTTCAAATATCATTTTCTTCAGGCCACTACAGCAAGAGGTCTAAGTGATGGGGTGGAAGGAGGGGAGACTGGTTAATATGTTAAAGTCATGCCCTTCTGCATCTGGAGCCACAAGGTGGAGCTGAATGTGGAGTCCCAGAGCTGCAGACCCTAAAGGCCCAGAGGAGAGAGTGCTGACTGCACCACAGTAACAGTAATGACAATCACAGTGATGAGAGTGATACTGAGCAGTGTTTCAAGTGCTCACAACACGCTAAGCTCTACGGTCATTAGTTTGTTCAATCCTGACAGCAACCTTAAGCTTAGGGATAGTAGAGGCCCATTTATCAGTTGGAGAAATCAAGACTTGGGAAGGATAAGGGATGTGTTCAGGCTCAAATATCCAGGAAGAGATGTGCTCACTACTCTAGCCCCTGGGAGGAGAAACCCAAGACCTGGGAGGGATGTGACAACTCTGGGTGTCCCATTCCCCCTGCTGAAGTTTTGATGCGTTCCATGCTCAGCACGCCCATGTAGGTTCGTGGATAATTTGTCACATCGCTAGAAAGAGAAAGGAAGAAAGAAAGAAAGAAAGAAAGAAAGAAAGAAAGAAAGAAAGAAAGAAAGAAAGAAAGAAAGGAAGGAAGGAAGAAAGGAAGAAAGAAAGAAAGACCTGTCTTCAGAAGACACATTTCAGTTCAAATCAGAAAGAACGATCACCTCATGACATTTACAGCTGTCCTTTTTTAGCATGGAGCTCAGCATCCCTGGGGGCCCTTGTGGCTTTCATGCTTCAGACTTTTTCTCCTTCCCTGGGTCCCATCTATCCTTGAGATACTTTGTTACTTAAGATTCTCTTTTACTCCATATTGGTTGTTACTTGAGATACTTTGTTACTCCTGATATTTTGTTACTTGATGTACTTGGGGCCAAGTATGTGTCAGACCCTGGACATTGAGACCAACTCTATCCTTCTGAGTTGAAAAGATTTTGGGGAAGACAGACAATTAAACAAGACCTTGTTGTTGCTTTCTGATTTTCTGAGACAGAATCTTGCTATGTAGCCCAAGCAGGCCTTAAACTCATGGTCCCCCTACCTCATCCTCCCGAGGGCTGGGATCACAGGCATAAGCCATCATACCTGGCTGTTAAGCATGTTTAAAAACTAGAGGTATTACGTTTTGAGACCTTAGTCTGTGTCAGGACCTGGAGCCTAGTCCTTAGACAACTAACTAGGTTTAGCCCTGGGTTTAGTCCATGAAAGTGATGGTGTTGGTGGTTGTTACTTTCAGGACTGTGGTCCCAGTGGTGCACATAGGAAAGGTGACACTCAGAGTGGCCAGATACTGCAGAGTCACACTTCCTGTGGATCACAGAGCTGGGCTCCACCTTGGCTCCTGCTTACTCTGGGGGCCAAGAATTCATGGTGCCTGAAGCCAAGGGACCCTGCTGGCCCCTCCTTGATCCCTGCTGTGTGAGGGCTGAAGAAGGGTCGTCAACCCTTGCCCAGACCCCTGCTGGGCCTCATCCATGTCCCTGGGAACTGCCAAACCCTGCAGAGTCTAAAGAGCTGGAGTTTTCTTGATTAAATTGTGGGATGAGGGCTAAGTTTGTGCAAGGAAACCAACTCTTTCTAGAATTCATGGCATGGAAGAAGGACAGGTGGGTCCCTCTTGGAGAGCTTAGCAGCCGTGTGACTTTGCAGAGGCAGCTTGAGGAGGCTGGTCCCACACAATCGTCCCCAGGCCTGGCACCCATTACAATGCTGGGGGATGACTTCAATCTGCCACTGTGACTTCAGCCAATTTAAGAGCCATAGGGCTGACCATAGGTTAAGGCAAAACTCCCTCAAGCTAAATCTCATTGTCACCTGCTGCTTCCAAGAGCCACACCCTTGTCATCTGCAGCTTGGGCCACAGGGACAGAGTTGAGCAGCTGTGACAGAGACAATAAGGCTCCCAAAGCCTTGAATATTTACTGTTTGGATCTGTGCAGCCAAAGTCTGCCAACCCCTGGACTGCAAGACCGTCCGCTCTGCCAACTTTCTTAAACAGCCTCCCAGCTTCCAGCGTAGTCCTCCGAGCCATGAGTCCGTGCCTACAAACGAGTGCAGCCTTCTCTGGAGCAGGGCTTCTCGGGGGCATCCCATGGCCCCTAGCCCAGCACAAGCTCTCACCTCCTCGCCGCTTGCTAATTGGCAGATGTCATTTGATCTGTTATTTGTTGAACTTCAGTGTGTGTGTGTTTAACTGGAGACTGAATGTAGGGGCTTTGCCCTGAGCGACATCCCCAGCTCTTTTTTCCTTTTTTATTTGGAGACAAGATCTCACTAGGTCACTAAGTTGTCCAGGCTGGGCTTGAACTTGCATTACTCCTATGTCAGCCTCCCAGAGTGCTGGGATTAATAGCATGTGTCACCACCACTGGCTTCAATTTGGGGCTTTTAGGTGACACAGTAACGTGACCAGGGAGGGCAGGTACCACACTGGGGAGGGCTGGCTGTCTCCTCAGCCTCTCCCGGCCTGGAGGTGCTCAGCTGAGCCCAAGGAGGTGCCCAGCACAAGGTCCAGAGCAAGCAAAGCTGCAGATAAGAAGGGAGGCTGATCTAGGGATTGGCTCAAGGTCAGGACAAACCCAGGAGGATGTGAGAGGTGTGTACTTGGTAGTCATGGCATCCACTGACCCAGAGGTGGTGGCTGCAGCCAAGCAGATACTGTTCAGGATGAAGGTGGGGCTCAGTTACCCAGCCTCGTACCCGGAGTCAGAATCCGGGCCTGGCACTGTGGCTGGGATCCTCTAGTCTGGAGCACCTCTGGCGATGGAACGAACGCTCCCTACCTGATGGATGCACAGGCCCTGTTGTTTGGGAGAATGGAAACTTCGGACAACTCTGAATGATTCCCAACAGGGTACTGAATATGAATTATTCTTTCATATAGAGCTATGAGGGACAAAAAATGAATGAGATGCGTGTGTACTGACTAAGAAAAATGTTGATAATTCCTAGGCAAATGAAAAAAAATCAGGTTACAAAACAGTGTGTTTAATTCAAACCTCTTTATATCTAAAAAAAGTATTAGTTCTAAAAAGGTAAGCACCAAAGTACTACACAAAGGTGTCTTTGTCGGGGAAACTTTTGCAGATTCTATGGTGTAGGATTTTTGGTTTGTCAGGAAAATAAGAAAGATATTTCCCTTTGAGAACAAAAATAAAAATGAAAAATAGCCTGTGCCTGTAATCCCAGCACCCTTGGAGGCTGAGGCAAGAAGATCATAAGTTTGAGCCCAGTCTGGGCAACTCTGAGACTTAGCAAAAGCCAGCCTCAGTGAGAAGGCCCTGGGTTCCAACCCAGTACCACAAAATAGAAAGAAAGAAAAGAAAAAGAAAATAAACTCTTGCATTTGTTGGTGGGAAAAGGCGCTGATTCAGAAATTAGAACACAACTGAGCCCTTGTTTGCACATGGAGTTGACTCTGAGACAAGTTTTAATGTGGTGAAGAGTGACGTGCAGTTAGTAAAAGCCTCCAGACCAGAAAATAGGTTTAGGTCAAATGAAGGCTCTGGATTCAATCCCCTGTCCTCTCATACGGACAGACACCACTCACCTTTTGGTAGGTATCCTCCAGATGTGTTTTGTGTGTGTGTGTGTGTGTGTGCACATAAGTGCATAATTCTGAAAATAAATCAAGTTGTCCGCATCCTTTGTAATTATTTTTTACACACTCAAGTATTTGTGCATAATCACCGATCACCATTTTGTGAGAGCAACGGTTTTGCCTCCCTACCCAACCTTGCACACCTTCAAATGCCTTTGTTCATCAGTAAAGTGGAAATATTGACTCCAGCTTAAAGGGCCATGGTAGAGCCTCACAGGAGAAAGTTGGAGGTGACATTGCCAACTGTTCCCCAAAACGGAGGGGCTGTGCTTTTCAGCCTGCTCTTTCTTATATAGGCTTTTGTGGGTTTTATTAGTATGCATTTGCAGTACATACGATTACAAACATCCTGTTGGTATATGGACATAACGCATCTTAGTTCTTTTTATTTCCCATTCCTCTTCCCTTCCTCTCCCTCCCTTCATCTCTTGGTTCTCTTCCCATTTGCAAAAGACCAATCTCCTTGTTTCCTATTATCTATCTTTTATGTTTCCCTTTAATTTACTTATACTTGGGGTCTCCTGTATAAATTTGTGTCTGATTTATTTTACCTAACATTATGGTCTCAAGATGCATCCATTTTCCTACAACATGATGCAAGTTTGTCCTTCTTAAAGGCAGTGTAGTAATCCACTGTGTGTAAATACATCTTCTTTATCTGTTCATCTGCTGGTGGCCATATAGACTGCTTCTAAAATTCAGTTAATACGAATTTGCTGCTCTAAACATGGGTGTGCTTGTACCACTGTTACATGATGCTTTTAACCCTTTCACGAAGGTACTTAGAAAGGGAATAGCTGGGTCAAATGAATTTCTAGAGTCAGTTTTTGGGTGAATCTTCACATTGATTTCCATAGTGGCTCTCTTAGTTTACACTCCTACCAACAATATAGAGGAGTTTCTTTTTTCCCACAACCTTGCCAGCTTTCGTTATTATTTTATTTCTTGATGATGACCAGCTATTTTTTCCGGAGTAAGATGAAATCTCAGCATTGTTTTAGTTTTTATCTCTGTAATGGCCAAGATGTTGGACATTCTTTCCTGTGTTTATTGGTCATTTGTACTTCTTTTAAGAAATGTTGCTGGGCATTTAGCCCAGCAGATTAAGCACTTGCCTGGCAAGCATGAGGTCATGAGTTCAATGCCCAGTACAAAAACAAACAAACAAACAAACAAACGAAAAGTCTTAGGTGATTGCCCATTTTTTATTGGATCTGTTATTTGGAGAATCTTTGTTTAGTTCTTTATATATTCTAGATATATAAAGGAGTAGCTGATAATTTTTCCCCATTCTGTAGATTTTTTTCCTTTGCTGTGCAGCAGTTTTCTAATTTGATATGATTCCTCCTGTTGATCTTGATGTTATTTCATGTACAATTGAGTTCTGTTTAGAAATTTTTGTTTTGTTTTGTTCTCTTTCCAGGATTGAGAAGGGGGATGGGAGCGAGGAGGAGGACTTCCGCTTGGACTGCCGCCACGAGAGATACCCCACCCGTAAGTGCCTCATTTATAGATACCTGCTGCTATGAAGTGTCCTCCTTTGGAGAACAAGGGCCTGGATGGGGCAGGCCAGCCTCCCCCTGCTCCCTGCTTCCTCCTGCAGACCCAGTCCTCTTGCAGGGAAACTGAAGCTGGGATCTCTGTGTAGCGAGTCTTCTGCATCCAGCAGCCACAGTCAGTCCTCCCAGGGGGACTGGGACGCTGAAACAGGAGGAGGGAGGCCAGAAAGGTTTAAAGGCAGATGGTGACACCTCAGCTGTAGTCCTGGCCCAGCTAAGCCATCGGCCTGAGGGCAAACAGTCCTGGGTAGAATCGACCAGGTCAGATGGGTGACGGTGGATAAGATTTGTTTGAGCCAATGACTCTCTTGGCCCTTAGAAAATGGTGACTTCATCTTTGCACCATGGGGGACACCAAAAGGAAGAATCCAGGACATTCATGTGGGAACCAGAAAGCAGAGGGAGGCAAGGGGAGTGAAAGAAGGTTGCTCAAAAGTAAACGCGAATGAGTGTGAGATGAAAGTGAAAATGCTCGCATCCCAGTGCACGCGCTGAATGCCTGCCACGTGCTTCCATCTTACCAGGCCTCGCCCCATCTTCCCGCTGACCCCAGTCCTTATAGGCAGGATTGCTCTCCATGGTTAGCAGAGAGGTCACACAGCCTAGCTAGTGTCCTGACCACGTCACTCAGATCTTTTAGGAGGCCCCGTGACTTCCATCTCTATCTGGGCCTCTGCACCTGAGAGGCTTCCCCACCTTCCTCCCTGTGGGTGGAGGAGGGTCATACAGATGAGTGAGTGTCTGGAGAACCCCACTCCCACATCTTTGAGGGGTTCCCCAAGGCATGCGTTTTGCAGTTTCTGCAGGATGGGGAGTCAGTAATCACAAGGTTAGTAGTTGTCCCCTCCTCTCCTTCCTCTGGACCACATGTCTTCCCTGCCCACTTTCCAAACAACAGCAGACACTGAAACTTGAGGCTGTCTGACTCCACATTCCGTGAGAGATGACTCTGCTGGGAAGGAGCATGGGGTTGGGAAGAGCAAAGGGGAGAGTGGAGGCTTCGTTTTGAGAGCAGAGGGCTGCTGTGGAAGCAGAGGCCCAGGGAGGTGGTCAAAGTGCCAGCGACTGATTGGGGACCAGAAGCAGCCCTGCTGGGCCCCCAACCATGGTGTCTGTGCTGGGATGTGGGCTTTCTGGAGAAGGAGCCAGGGACTAGAGGGTACAGATGGTAGGGCCTGAGAAAGCTCATAGCGGGGAGCAGGCTCCAGAGCATCAGCAGCGGGCTGTGCAAAGTGGTGCATGCCTGCAATCTCAGCACTCGGGAAGCTGAGGCAAGAGGATTGTTGTGAGTCTGAGGCCACCCTGGGCTACACAGTGAGACCCTGTCTCAAGAAACACAACAGAAACAGAGCATTTTCAACTCCCCTGGATGGGCCTGAACTTCTAAGGCTCTCTGTAGATTGGGCAGAAAACTCTGGTGCAGGGTTAAGGAGCCAAAGAGAGTTATCTCTCTGTTGCCCAGTTATCCGTGTGTACATGAGTCTTCCCGATATGGGAAGAATGGGAGAGAGCAAGGGATGAGGAAATGAGTCATAATGAGTCCAGAGTGTTTTAGGCTGGGAGAAGACACGCCTGGATTCATTCTCTGTCTGTCTCTCCTTCCTATCTATCTATACCAATCATCTCTTTGCATCTTTCATATCTATCTATCCATCCATCCATCCATTCATCCATCTTTCTGTCCGTTTTTTTCCCCCATCCCCATCCCACCCACACCTCTAGTACTGGGGAGAGACGGGGCCAGTGACTAGCCTGGTACCACTGTTGGAGTGTTAGTGTAGGCTGGTCTGAAGGCAGAGCCCCAGCCCAAGATGAGACTCCATGGGTAGGGGTGGGGTGTGCAGATGTACCAGCAGGGTCATCAGGGGAAGGGACACCAGGAAGGAAGGGGCAGGTGACCAGACAGAGGCACAGCGTTGGGACCATGACACAGGCACCTGTTACCCTGCAGGGGTGACAGGAACTCTTTGGGGTCACCGTGGAGGGCTGCTGGGGTGGAGGTGCATGAACTGTGCAGTGGGGGTCAGCAGTGTAGAGTAGGGTGTGAGGAGGAGCCTGGGATCTGCCCAGGACTTTTTTGCTGGAGCAGTCAAGGGCATAGTGTCACTGAAGGTTTTCTAGATGAGGTCCTAGCACCCCAGGGGCTCAGAGGAGCCAGAAAGCTGTGGGGCAGGGGCTGTAAAAGCTGTCAGTTGTCCCAGAAGCTTTTCTAGATCCAGGTTCTCAGGGAGGAGAAGCGCACTCTCTGCCCGTGTGCCTTGGGTCAGACATCTGGGTACCACCAGGACAGCCACATTTCCCCAGGGACAGCGAGGTGATGTGGACACTTATATTAACACAGCGAGGAAGAAATTCATTCCCTACAGGGGGCTGCTTTTGTGCCAATAAAAAGTCATTCACTCATCCATTAACTCAGAGGCTTTGAGTGCTAGGAAATGGGACCGAGGTCCTAGGAAGACACAGAAACGAATACGGCAGGTCCCCGTCCCAGGCACATTCCCAGGCCAGTGAGAACCAAGTCACTGACTGCATCAAGTGGCCAGGTTGTAATAGGGACACTGCAGGCTCTGTGAGGCAGAGACTCCATACCTCATTTAACTCCGGGTGGAGCAGGGCAGAGTGGGTGTCAGGAGGGGCCCTTGCCAGAGGCAGTCACCTTGGCCAAAACTCTAAACCTAACAGTGGAGCCAGCCCTGGGAAGAGCCCAGTCCTACAGGTCTCTCTGGTTATGTCTCCCCTTATAGATGCTCTGAGGACTTTGCACTTATGCATTTAACCCTGAATGCAGCCCTGCTCTCCAGACAGGAGAGCAGAGCCCCGGGGAGTTCAGCACCATGGCTTACCCAGCATCGTTTGGCCCAGAAGTAGCAGAACTGGGATTTGAGTTCAGGCAGTGTTCCCAACCCTGGGGCCACCCGGATGAACTGCCCACATTCACTGGCCAATGGCTCAACTTGTTAGGCCCTGGGCAGGGCACCGAGGCTGTGGCCAGAGCCAGACCTGGCCTCAGTCGTCACAGAGCTCAAGGCCTAGAGAAGCAGCCTGTCAGACTGACTGGAGGATGACACAATCCCCAGGATCCGGCCTCTTAGCTGCTAGTGGGTTTTCTGCAAGAAAATATTTTGGAAAAGCTGGGGTGAGTTTTGCAATATTTCTGCGTGGAGCAGCTGCTCAGCTCCTGCGAGGGGCTGGCTTGCTGGCAGGAGGAACGGGGGAGGAGGCCTGTCAGGGAGCCCACGTTATTAAACACTTGCTGAGTGCGAGTCTGTGCTAAGCACTTCGCTGCCGGGCTGATCCTGCCCAAGAAGGAGGGCTTGCTCCTCTCATGTTGATGGAAGAACTGAGGGGCTGACTTTGCTGAGATCTCTGGTCCACTTGGTAAAACTCAGCTTGGTGTTTGGATCTCTCCACGGATCCTGGGCAAGAGGCCGCTCCCGCTTGCTCTCTGACTTCACCTCCTCTTCCTGGCTCCTCTCTCACATGGAGCCAGTCACCTTGCCATGCAAAACTCATTCCTCCAGTGGGTCTTTGCACTGCTGTTCTCTGCCAAGATGCTCTCCCTCTAAATCTTCGCATGGCTCACGTTGCCCCATCCTTAAATCTCAGCTGAAAGCCACTTGGCTCAAGGAGCTCCCTCTTCACTGCCCCAGCACCCAGTCACCTTCATTTCTTTACAGTACTTGTCCCTTGTTCGAAATTGTCTTTCATGGCCGTGCACTTCGCTCATGTTCTGTTGCCTCTCTTCGCTAAGCTCGGTGAGAGTAGACCTCAGACTTGCCTGTCCTGTTCCTGTCTGTTTCTCAAGAGGCTGGGGCAGTGTATGTGCACAGTAGGTGCTCAGTCATTGGCTCTGAACCTCCAAGTGTCTCCTGCCACCTCCCCACTGAGCAGCCACTTTTGCATACACAGTTACATAAACTTTCGGTTATCTTAACTGCCCCCAAAGTTGCTATTTTTTTCTTGGGCTTCTATGATATGGATTCTGCCACATTTTTTTTTTCCTAAGGAAAGAGTTTGCTTTTGAAACCTGCCTTTGGGGTTTTGCAGCGCCACCAGCTAGCTCAGGAGTACATCAGATGTGACATTTGATGGAGGCGACACTGCCATATGGCCCGGGTGTCTGCATCTTCCTTTCGGGGGCAGCTGGGGTTTGCAGCTGATTGCCGCTGTCAAGTTCAATGCCTGAGACAAGCTTTTGATTTTGCCAGGTGTGTTGGTAAGGCTGGGCTCGGCAAGGGGCTGTCACTCGCCCGGCACAGAAGTGGCTTCTGGGAGCTCCGTCTAGACGGGTCTGCCCTCAAAATAGCAGAGGGAATTTCAAGGAGGACTTTTTCTGGGCCCGGAGCAACTTGGCATTTTTATTAGATCAAGATCAAATCCAATAGAGTACTGCTTCAGTCGCTTCCTTTATTAAAATGGAAACAGACCATATTTCTGAAATAAGTATCAATGCCAATTTGCGGGGAACCCAGACAGGCTTGGACATATCTGAGACTCCGGCACTGAAGGTCAAGAGAGCCAAGCCAGTACTGGCGTCAGAATAACATGGAGGATTCATGCCCAGCCCACCCTCAACGTTCAGAAGGTCTGAGGTGGGCCTGGGAGCTTGTAGGTCTTACAAGTTCTTTGTGATGCTGACGATACTGTCCACAGACCCCACAGGAATCGGACTCAGCCCCAGGCCAACATGACTCTCTGAAGCCACAGCCAGGAGCAAGTCTGCTTTCCATCAGTGCTTGGGTGACTCGGCAGCTTCTCCATAGAAATTGCCTCTTTTAGGGCCAATTCCCTTCAATCCATCCTCCTAAGACATAAACTTGATCGCATCTTTCCTGCCTGCGGGCTTCAGTGATCTTCCAATGGGCCAGCCCACTGGAACCTTCTAGCAGGGGCTCCCCTCCCTCAGCAGCCTCCCCACCACCTCAGTCACTCATCACCCTGTGAGCCCTTTTTTTTTTTTGGTATGGGAATTGAACTCACGACCTTGCGCTTGTCAGGCAGGCGCTTGTGCCACTGAGCTAAACCCCTGGCCCTCAGCCCTTTCTTGCCACCTTGTTTGTTCCAGTTGCTCCTCAATGGAATGGAAATGTTGCGAGGACAGAGACTTTGCTGCCACATTCACTGTGGCCTCCCCAGTGTCTTAGCACATAGTAGGTCACCCACGTGCTTCTGTGAACGACTGACCACTTACTCCTGGTGAGATCAGGGCTCCGAGTAACATTTCCATTTGACAGGTGAACATACTTGGTCAGAGAGACGGAGTCACTTGTTCTGGGTCCCACTCCAAGCTGGAGCTAAGCCGATGTTTTCCTTCTTTGTGCCCATTTTCTGGCCAAGGCAGTGGTACGTCAATCATGTGTGTTGCTAAGAGACTCTTGAGTAGTTGTTGAAATACAGATTTTCCTGCAGAGCCCATTCCTCAGTTTGGGGCAGGTCAGGGATCTGTCTCAGGTAAGTCAAAGTCTAGGATAAATCCTGTACCCTTTAGAGGCCCTAGTGGGCTGCTATGGTTGGCACCCAGCACTTTTTTTTTTTTTGGTAGTACTGGTGACTGAACCCAGATCCTTTGCACTGAGCTACATTCCCACTTCTTAAACAACATATTTTTAAAAAGTTTTTCTTTTTTGGACAGGATCTTGCTAAGTTTCTAATTTGCCCAGGCTGGCCTTGAATATATGATCCTTCTGCCTCAGCTTCCCAGAATGCTGGCATTATAGGCCTGCAACACCATCCGCATCTGGTGCCCTTTGAGTTTTGTAACTGCAGTTCTCCAGCCTTTACCCTCCAGCCCCGTGTGCCCTGTTTTGTAGCCACCTTCCTCCAAGTACAACACTGTTGGATTTTTCACACCTCCTAAAAACCTCTTCAGCCTGCCAAGAACTATTTCACACCCTGTTCCTTCTGCCTGGAGTGACCTGCCTCCTCCCTCCCCAGGGCAGAAACCAGTCCTAGCCATGGAATCGAGAGCTTCCGCGCGCGCCATCCTAGTCTAGTTCAAGTATCTAGGATCAGCAGCGCCTGTCCCATCCCCTGGAGGGTGTGGAGGCGTCCATCCGCACACTTCACTGCCCTGGGTTCTTGGGCTGTGAGGTAGGGCATCACGGTGCCCACAAGCACGGCCTTTAGAGCAAGGCTGACTGGCTGCAAGTCTCAGCACTGGGCCTTAAACAAATGACTTCCCTTCCTGGTCACTGACGTGCTTCCTAACTATGAGCCTCAGTTTCCCCATCTGGGAAGAGAGGCTATTGAAGCCAATGCTACGCTAGTGGAGGTGTCTTGTTGTCTTCATGCCCATCCAATATTGAGGGTGATAATGAGAGACTGTGCCGCAGACCTGCTGAGACTTCCTATTCCTTTCTCGTTCACTTGGAGACTCAGAGCAGTGAACTTTCAGGAACATTCACATAGCTGGATAGAAGCTGGATTTGAAGCTCTGACTGTCAGATCCAAGTTCAGTTTTTCTATCCTAAGTTTGCACTCAAAAAGGAAAAGCTGAGCAGAGAAATATTTTATCATGAGGGTCCCCAGCCCCCAGGCCACAGACCTGTACCTGTACCGTTAGGAACCGGGTCGCATCTCAGGAGGTAAGCAATGGGCAGGCGAGCATCTGCAGTTTCAGCTGTTCCCCATGGCTCACATCACCGCCTGAGCACCTCCTACTATCAGATCAGCAGAGCACTGGAAGCATGAACCCTACCGTGGAATAATCTGCCAGAGGTCTTGCTGCTACTCCTTTGAATTATCCTGAAGCCCAACCATCCTCCCCACCCCTCCGTACATCACTAGAAAAATTGCCTTCCATGAAACCTGTCCTGGTGCCAAAAGGGCTGGGCATTGCTCAGAATTTTAGCGTGGGAATGGTGGGCAGAGCTCTCGTACGAGCACTGGAGCCACCCCATCCTTCTCCACCATTGCTTTTGCATTTGTTCAAGAGAAAGTCATCTCAGGACTTGCCTGGGGCTGGGCCAGGTGCTGGGGGCTGAGGCTCCAGGAAGAAGCAGGTGCAATCTTTCCAGAGGAAGGAGCATTTGAAAGACCAGGGAAGTCAGCAGCCGGAGAAACACAGGGAAGGGCAACTCCAGCAGAGGGACCAACATGTCAAGTCATGGAACAGGGTCAGGGGACAGAAACATGGGCTAGGAAACAGCCAGAGGTCACAAAGCTGCTCAACTGCTGAGTTTCACCTAGGAGATGCTACCTGGTCCGTGGACTATTGAGAATATTTTTAAAACTTTGCCACCATTTAAAGGCCAGGGAGTTTTGTTTTGAAATCTGGATTTTTAGCGTTGCTGAACTTTTGGGAAGTTCTGAGCTTATGCTTCCTGAGGTGACATTGGCTGGAGCAGAGGAGGCCATCTCTGGTCCCTTCAACCATTGGCTTAATTTTCTTGGGCCCAGGTGACTTGGAATTGAGATCCCCCAGTCCACAGCACAAGGCCTTTTCTCTGGCTGGTGGTTGGCCTTAAAGTAAAGGGAATGGGTAAAAAGGGAGTGTGGAGACCTAGTGGGCAGGTGGGGGACATACTGTCCATAGCTCTGGGCCCCAGGTCCCTTATGAGAGGACAAGAATAGGACAATAGTCCCAGTCCACATTAACTTGGCCTCTAGGTCTAGGGCACAGAGTCTGAGATAACTCAAGGAAGGACAGCATCCTGGCTTGTATTTTTTGCTTTCTCCCTGTTCCGATAATCTCTCCACAGTTCTGCCTGTTGGCGACCATAAGAGCAGCTATGATCACTTCTAAATACTCATTTAGGAAAACAATCAAACCTTTCTATGCACCAAACATTTGCTTCTCAATTTTAAAAAATCCCAAACACCTTTATCTTGGCAGCAAGCACTTCCATAGATTGCAACTATTTCAGTAGCTGGGGCCAAAACAAATGCTTTCTTTCCCCCAAGGCCAAATGATTCCAGAATGTTTGCAAAATGTTTCCCACTCCTTAAAAATATAGTAAAAATTGCAAAACATAGACATTAAAGAATATTAAAAGTGAGAAAAAAGCCAAAGAGAAAAAAGTTGCGACACACACACACACGCACAGCCATTAACACAACCCTCTTCCTCTTCACCTTCCCTTCCAGCCTTTGTTGCTAGGAAGAATCTCCAAATAGTCGGGCTGCTCAGGGAGTGGAGGAAGGGCAGTGAGCTCTCTGTCCCTAGAGGTATGCAAGCACAAGCTTGGCTTCACTGGGAACTCCCACCTAAGTGGGCTTTCTACAAGACCCTGGCTGACCTGATGGTATGAGCATCCATCGCCGTTCAGAGTAGGAAAAACCAGTGACTTGGAACAGATTTCTTTTAATGATGAGGACAGGAATCAGGAAGAAGTTAATTCCATCTGGCGCCACAGTAGCTGTGAATCCTCAGGCAGCAATGTACTGTTGCTGGCCTTGGCTCCCTCCTGTAACACGGGGAGACCCCACCAGAATGACAGGAGGCAGGCAGTGCAAAGGCCCTGTCACTGCTTCCTTTTCCTCCCCCCCACCCCCAACAGTGCCTTTCTCTTCCTCCTGGGCTTTCCCTTCTTCTGTCTCTACCTCTACTGACCCCCACAGAACAGCCACCATGGGCCCTGTCCTAGCGCTCCTGGGTGTAGCTGGAAAGTGCGCCTCTCAGGGAGGGGTTGTAGGATGAGGGAGACTTCTGCGGGGTCAGAAGATGAGTCGGGTTCGGCTTTGCAGGGGTGAACCTTGAGCTAGAGGGTTCAAGCAGGTGCAGTTTAGGCAGGTCCCGTGTGGGATGGGAATGGCCTGTGTGTTAGGGAGGCCTCATAGAGACACTTGATGGAGGGCAGAGGATTGATCTTTGGAGAATCAAGCAACACACAGCAGAGATGGAGAGTACAGGGCAGAGGGCCCTCCCTAGCAGTCACCTTGCCATGTTCTGAGAGCAGTAGGCAGTGAAGGGGCAGAGTCTCTGTGCCCTGCCTTGGCACACGGGGAGCTGCCCGGCGTGAGCTGGCTTATGGGTCAGGGAGTCTGACTCCAGCTCCCCTTCTGAGCCTCCCATGGCTCCTCCAGGGCCACAGGGAGCTTGGTTGGTTGCATGGGTGGGTGGGATGGTGCACAGCAGGCCACAGGAAGCTGGGCTGGGGGTGGACTGAGAAAGGTAAGTGGCAGTGGGTGCCTTGGCTGCGAAGGGGTGGTAAAGGGAAGGCAGAGTAAGGCACGTGGATGTAGGAACAGATGGGCAGCTGATAGGGGGCGGGAGACCTGGGGACAGGTGTGCAGGGGAGGTGACGAGGTGATGGGCTGCTGGGCGGGTGAAGGGCTTGGAGCATGGGTGGGTGGGAGGACGATAGGAGGATGTGGAGGTGGAAAGGGAGTCAGTATGTTACTGGGGCAGTGGAAGGGTGGACAGTGCCACGGTGGGGGTACAAGTGGGCAAAGGTGGAGGGGCTGGAGTGGGCTCAGGATGCCGGGGGTGGGCGGTGTTGGTGCATCTGTCGGTGGATGGCAGCAACACTGG
>RJWT010028803.1:0-15109 GCA_004365215.1 Cuniculus paca | reverse complement strand
GGTAGTCCATCTTCCGCTTCAGATCTTTTGTACAAGAAATCTCACTACTCCCACAAACATGCCTACTAACATACATTATGCCGCGATAAAAACACATTAGAAAGTACATGAGCGTTTTCTTCATCATCCCAAAATGGGCTTTTTGAAAACACCACGACGGAGATTGTAGTCACTTCCCTTTGTGTACACACTGACTTTGGCTGTCTGTTGTTCTCATTTGTCAGGTTTCCTCACCATCCTCTTAAAACACTGTCTTTATTTAGCTCTCCCAAGGGAATATCAGCAATTCCTGGAGCAGGAGGAAAACTTTCTGTCAATTCTGTGTAATGACCAAAACAGAGTGGTTGAATCACTTATTTGAAGCTCTGTAGCTTGTATGTGATGCATATTAGGTCTTGTTCACTGTGAAAAGAAAGAAGTGGAACCAAATCATTTTCATCTTTCTTGTTTGCTCTGGGTTCTTTTTGTTTTGTTTTTATTCTTTGTTCTTTTGTTTTTTAAGATCACGCAATATGCAAGAGGTTGCCTCTTCAAATCTGTAATCACCAACCAGTGATGGGGGTGCGTAACTAACACACAAGTGTACAAAAGCTTTGCATATAGATTAAGAGGTTTATAACCCGTACAATTTTTATTAGCTCACAAAATCACTGCCATCCCTTCCCTTGCTTGTTAGTACCCTAGCGAAGGTGCAGTTGAGGAACACACAGCGCAGTATGAAGGGCACAGTGTCCGCATACTTGTTGATTTGCAGGTGTGGTTAACTTTGGGGCTACTCTGTTTTTGGCCCTTAAGTATATGGGTCCACACAAGTGTGACTGACTGGTGTAAGAAATGTACCAATGCAGTCTGAGGGATGTGGGACAAAACCAGGTTCGAGTCACCTGTATAGCTAGATGACCACACTTTCTCTGGGCCTGGGAAGAAATTACTGTCAGTTAGAAGATGCTGAGGCTGAGTTCCTAACTCTGGATGCCTCCCCACCCACCTGACACCAAACAGGTACCACTTTCATATCACTGACTCCATTTTGATAAGATTCAAGCTAAGAATAGTGATAGCTGAAATATAGAGGAAATTTTTGTAAGATTTCCTCACTTTTATTTTCTTTCTTTCTTTCTTACTTTTTTTTTTTTGAAACAGGGTCTTGCCACATAGCCAGGTTGACTTCAAACTCACAGCAATCCTCCTGCCTCAGCCTCCTGAGTGCTGGGATTACAGGCATGTGCCCCCATGCCCAGCTAGCGGTGACACTGTAAAAGATTTTATCTCATGCAGAGATGATAGTTGACCCGTTAAATTTTTTTCATATTTTTGATAGTTAAATGAAGGAAAACAATTTTTAAATAAATTCATATCTTAAACTTGTCATTTTAGCCTAGAATACAAACATACAGATATTCATTTAATAAAATACTCATCTGTTACAGAATGGAACATAATACTCATCTGTTACAGAATAGAACATATTGTTCACGTGTATTTTCACCATTGTTTAATAGCCACACAGTGACTCGTAGACACAAGCTGTTGGCCATGAACTTGACACATTTTGAATCAAAAATTTTGTCCCAGTACTCATTTTTTGGTACTCAACACGCAAGCTAGAACTTGTCAGTGTTGAGATGGTTGGTTGCTACCTTTTCCAGCCAAAAACTAATCTGTTGGTTCCTCATCACTTTTAATACGCATTGCAACTCTCCCCCAGAACCAACTAATGACAAGTACCAAGGTATCACTGTGTACCATAAAAGGGTGTTTGGGGACATAACATGAGCAATTTTTGCCTGCAGATCATTCTTTTCTTCATATTCAGCTGTCTTTTCTTGTCATGGCATATATTATTTCTGCATCATTCACAACTTCATTTCCCACTGATTTGTCATCTGCAATCTTTTGTTGTATGCTCTCTTCCCAACAAAATAAACCAAATCACCCTTGATTTATTTCAGGGTCAGTTAATAAGCAATGTCTTTTTTTTTTCCCCTGATGCTACATTTGGATTTTCTGAAACCATTGTCGATTTGGAGCCAGTTTTCTCCAAGATATAAACATGCTGAACTGAAAACTATTCCACTCCAACTCTACTTTACTAATAATGACTATTAGATTTATGGTTCTTTTTTTTTTCTTTTTTTTTTTTTTCTTTTTTCAATTGTAGTACTGGCAACTGAATCCAGGGCCTTCACACTGAGCTACATCTCCAGTTCTTTTTTTACCTTTTACCTTAAGACAGGTTCTTTCTAAATTGCCCAGGTGGGGCTCAAACCTTCAATCCTTCTGCTTCAGCCTCCCAGAGTGCTAGGATTACAGATGTGTGCATGTTTGTGATTTCTGATAAATCTGTGCTACTTACATTTACAATTGTTTACAGATAGAAAGTCAATTTTTCACTTGTATTACTCTATAAACATTTCAGAATTCCATCTCCTATTGACTAGATCAAGGATGTTTCATTTCCTGGGGGACACATGGCATTTATATCTCCTGCAGGGTCCTCAAAATCAGGATATGAGGAGCATAGCTTTTTCAGTATTTTTCCCACCTACTGTTTTCTTTGGAAAATATACGACTTTACAAAAAACAAATTCTTTGCTCAGAGTTCATCCATGCCCTATTTTGTAAGCTATACTAAACTGGTAAAGACAAACAATATGTACTTTTAAATGCTCTAGGATTTGTCAGTTTGTAAGTAACCCAAAGTGATTATTTTTAAGCTTCAGCTGTAAAGTTATAGGCCATTGCTGGGATGTTTCTTTGGATCTTGACTCATGTTTTGCTTTTTGTGTATTTTTATAGGTAACATCCTACCCTTCCCATCTATTTATCAATATTACAAAAATTTTCACCAATAAAATGTTTTGATAAGTGATTCAGTCACTTGTGGATTACCAATGAGCAGGCTGTTGGATATTTCTCTTCTCTACTGCTCAGTATGTGAACATCTTAATTTTTCGCCCACTACCAAGATACCTATTGTTTACTGTAAAATACTTGCTACCACCAAACTTAAAAAATCAAACTAAGACTTTCTATTTCAGTATAAATGGTATATCACACTATCTTCCTTGCATGAGCTGGGCCTTAAATTCACTGTCTAGTTTCCTGTTTGTTTGCTTAAAATTCATCAAGAATATAAAGGCACTTGCACAGCAGTCTAAGAACACACCTGTGGGGCCTGTGATATCCAGACTTGTGATATTTTTCCCTATTAAATTTCTAATTTCACAGCAGCTTTAGAAACATGTATTTATTGAATTTTGCTGAAGGACCCAAGGTAGTTTTCATAGAAACAATTCTTATTTGTAGTTCATCAGTATGCATAACATTTAACTAAATTGTATAATTATGCAGTCAGAAAATTGGGCATAAATAGCATTAGGAAAGATATGACTCTTGATAAGTGTATAGCTCAAATACTGGGAGTAAAAGTGCCTAAGCATGAAGCATCGCAGTTCCAAGTCCTCATAATGCAGTGAGCATAGGTCTACAGTAGTTACAATGGGATCAATATCTGATAGCTGATTCACTCATGGTAACTAAACTTGTTCCTGCAAATACAACACTGTCCTGAAATTGAGCCACATGGTTCCCAGGGAGACATTTTGGGGCCTCAATTATGATTTGGAAGACACTCTTGAGAATTTAAGGTCTAAAGTATTGTATCCAGGCAAACTCTAAAATGAAACACTTAGCCTAGAGCTTAGCCAAGAAAGAGTTTTTCGAAAAGAATTGTGATGGAGCCGGGGCATAGCTTGGTGGTAGACCAATAGCCCAGCATGCATGAGGCTTTGGGTTCCATCAGCACCACCAGCAAAAAAAAAAAAAAAAAAATCAAACAGGGGCATCACTTTATGCTACCACTTTCTGCACCTATGGAAATTTCTAGAAAGATTTATCAATTTACTTTTATCCATCACTCAAACAGCTTAGGATACTCCTAAAACATTTTAAAAGAAAATAATTGAACTAAAATATCAAAGAAATTTGACAAAGCAAATGGCATTTTTACCAGCATATCTCCTCCCACATTTTTTCAATTAAGATAGACCAGAAAAATACACCAAACTTCACAAATCAACCCAAAGTTATAAAAAAGTTAATCTGTTTTTTCTTTAAAATTCAAAGGAAGACGTTTCTGTATTTTAGCAAGGAAAACTCACATGAGAGCATTCTTTGGTCTAAAAGTCCATAGTTCCCCCAAAAGCAGATCCTGAAAAAAGGATCCAAGTAGCTTCTTAAAGAGGCAGCCCCAGGTCTATCTGAGGATGCATCAGAGAAGGGGCTACCTCTTGAACATCCAGAGCCTGCTTCTTCTGGTAATTTCTGGAACATTCCTAGCACATGTTCAAAAGCGACACTGCTAAGGACAGGAAGGTGGGGTATGTATGTACCATCTCCCCCTCATTGACTGAAGGTTGAGCACAAAACAAACCCTACCCCTAAACTCTTATAAGCTTCCTCTGGCCTCACCCAGCTCCTCAAAATCAAGGTCAAGGTGAGTAGCTCAGCACAAGATGGGCTGAGGGACTACAGCCAGGCAGGGATCAACAGTGCCTGCCACTGTTATGAGTGGCTTTTCTTGAGTTTCCTCACATCTAATGTGGAATCTGTTTTTCTACTGAGCATCACAGACCCAACTATTTATGAACACTGGCCTAAATCAGACTCTTTCCCAATAGAAAATATTAGAGACCTTGAGACACTCCCTCAATGCAAACCAATAAAAATTCTGGGTATGAAAATTCTGAATTTAAAAAAGTCATAAATAAGCTGATAGCTACCTGCTAGCTCTATACAGAATTCCACTTTGGAAATAATTCTCTCTAAGGCTTTTGAAGGTGTAATTCCATTGTTCTATAGCTTCCAAGGTTGCTGTTTGAAAAGCTAAAGCCATTTGACTCTCTACTCACTTATTTGCTGTAGGTTTGAAGAATGCTTCCATTCTTTTATTTTGAAATTTTATTATGACATATGCTTAGTATGGGTTTCTTTCTTTTTTTTCTTTTTTCTTTTCTTTTTGGTCACTTATGGTTGCCAACTTGACTGGGACACAGGTGAGAAACACTCTAGGTGTTTCTCTGAGTCTGCATTTGGATGAGATTAACAATAAAATTGATGGACTATGAGTCGGCAGATTATTCTCCCTGCAGCGGGGGTCTTGCCCAATCATGTGAAGGTCTGAGTAAACCAAAAGGCTGAAACTCTCCAAAGTAAAGCAGGACTCCTTTTGCCTGTTTGCCTTCAAATCAGAGCTTCAGGTTTTCATGTCCTATGACTCAAACCATATTATCAGTCGTCCTGGTTCTAAAGTCTTCAGATTCAGACTGGATGTATGCCATTGGCTCTCCCGGGTCTCCAGTTTGCTGACTCACCCTGCAGGTCTTGGTACTTTTTGGCCTCTGTAGTCACAGAGGGAAAAGGGGGGAGGGGAGAGAGATCTTTCCAGGGCCTTCTGAAAGGAGCTGTGGGAAGGAGATGATGTGGTCATTTCACCTGTTCAGCATTTAGAATGCATCTTAATCTCCATTTTCAGTTTAGCACCATCACCCCAGCCTCAGGGGACACCTGGAGAGGGAGTGTCTGACTGTTCAACCACTCCTGTGCTCCGGCTGCAACCTCACATTCAGAAGTCCTGGCTGCCTCTAATGCCTGACCCTTCCTCCTAATACTTAACAGGATTCCAGCCTTTCTGCTCTTCTAAATTAATTACCACTTTCCCATCTATTTTTAGCCTCAAGGTTGGAATGACAACTCCTGCCTGCACTGTCATCTGTTCTCTCTGTCATTTATTCCTTAATTGTCATTGTAATGGAGCTGAGAAGGAACCTTTCGAAACATTCCAGAAATTCTGAGTTCCAAGACTCCATCCATCCACAAAGATGAGAAGAATATTGTAGTCTGTGGCTTATAAACATGACCCTCCCCAGAGTTCACGCTACTATCCCTGGAAAAAGGGGAGTAGGAGAGCAAAAACCATGGATGCGGGTCCTTTGTTGTTCATCAAGAGATCTCAAACAAGTCAATCCAACCATGTCCCTCAGTCTCTTCACCCCACAGTGGAAGGCAAAGGTGAGTAAAGCAACTCTTCTCCATGCAATGATTTCAACTAAGAGTCAGTGGGGAGGTCCATATCATTTAGAAATGAAAATATACTTGAATTTTAAATTCCAACATTTCTTCTTCTAAGGCATAGGTCTAAATCAATCGGCACTACCCTCTCCTATCACCACCATCCCCAAATTCAACAGAGACACCGAGAGTGAACGGAAGCATGAACAACATCAGGCCAATCGAGAGGTTTTGCCCAAGGTAACTCAGGACGAGCTCAAGGGACTTTCTCGAGTACTGAAGCTCATTAACATTAATAGCAGCTGTTGAGTCCATAATCAAATGGGAAAGCGCCTCACAGAGTAAAAATACACTGATCTCCCATGTAGGCTACTTTGTCATATTCTCAATATTCTAGGAGAAACACAAACTGAGAAAGTGTATAAACATTGAGCCCTTGTTAACTGAACTTTATTTCCCTGCTCTCAACCTCATATGCTGGGGGATATTTAATGTAAATTTTCCATTAAAATCTCACTGTTTTCAGGAGATTAGATAGTCCAAGAGGAATCTTAGATATTTTATAATAAAATATTTTTCACTGGAAAATAAATCCCTAAAAAGTAATTTTGTTTTAGCCTAAGAAAAAAGTCATTCGATATTTCTGTAAAAATATAATTCATCATTATTAAATTACCAGATTACATGCACAATTAAACTTATTTATTAAACAAGACATATGCCAACAACTTTGCAATAATCCTCTAAACCATAATAGCAGATTTTCAACTTTAATAACAACATCATGCAGCTAATACTCAAAGGACTAATTTTAAAAGTAAGGGCATTTGGTAATTGAAACTGAAATTATACAATTAAGCACTTGAGTAATTTAAACATGAACATAAGTGTCCTGACTCTATTGCTCTTGGCTTTTAGTCAAATTCACTAGTTCCAGTTAGACTTTATCACTCTAATTATTTCTGTTCTATATCAGATCTTGCTAAATAGAAATTGAGAATTATTTGAAGTATTTTTTTTATTCCTATGACTTTTCTGCTTCAGAAACACATTACTATTTCCTCTAATTAAGGCTTCACATAGACAATCAAGAATAACCCCATGATAATCAGGACTCCACAGAAATGCAAAGGGAGATACTTTATCTGTATGCCTATTCCCAGAAAGAGTTGCTATGACAGTTAATCTTGATTGCCAACTTGATTGACTTGAGAGATTAGTAAAGCACACTTCTGAGTGTGTCGAGATGGATCATGGAGGTGTTTCTGGAAAATTCCCAAGCCAAACCAAACCAAAAGGAAGTACAACCTTGGGGACTTTATCTGATCTTTGGCACCCTCTTTTCTGCCACTCTACTAGCTCTGTTTCCCAAAATAAGCAGCTTTGCTCCTCCTCCACATCTTTCTACCAGAATGTTTCTGCTTTGGAGCCAACTGACCATGAACTTAAACCTTTGAAACCTTGAGCAAAAATAAACCTTCCCTCCTTTAAACTATGTATGTTGGGTGTTTGGTCCCAGTGATAAAAAGTTGATAATGCAAATGCAAAAGGTTTTAATATAGGAAAAAAGTTTTCCACTAGGTATATTTGCCTCTGATGTATTTTTAACCACTTTCTTTCTACCCATCCTCCCTTTTTTCCATCTTCCTTTTCAAATATAAAACTACCTGTTTTAAGCCTCCATTTCTTTGCATTAGGAACACTCTAAAATAAAAAAGTTATCTCTTACAAAGAGTAAAAGAACAAACTCTCACCAGGTATAAATCATACTTGTGTTTTTTACTGTATGATAAAGACATTCAATGTTGCAAAGTTACAGTAACATCTAGAAATACTAGTAAATTATAAAAAGTAAATTTTATAAAATTTATATTTTATAAAATTTATTTTATACTAGTAAATTATAAAAATCATGAGTTTTTAAAGTAGCAGTCCAGAAAACAATAACGGTTATGGATATCCCAAAAGGAGGCACAAATTTTGAAATAGGAAGAGACTTGGAGACAGTCTGTGACAGATAGAAGGAGGAGCAACAGGGAGAGACAGCAACCACCATCAAGACTTCATTTCTATCTCCAAGTAGTGAGGCACAGAGTTGGGTAGAGAGGTCTGAGGAACCACACAAGTAAAGGAACAAAGGATAAAAGAGCTGATAAACCCTGACGTCCAGGCTATGACAGGAGGAACTATAACAGGTGAAGCTGAACAAATAGGTACAGTCCAGACCACAAAGAGCCTAGGACTCCAGACTAAGGCATGAGGATTTTTTTCACCAAAGCCATGGAGAGTCACTGGAGAGTTCTTTAAAACAGCAAACATCCATGTTCAGATTTACACTTTAGAAAGCACCTTCTGGAAGCAAGGTGCATACCCCATCATGGCAGACTAGGATGCAGGAAAGCAAGGACCCATGTCAGAGAAATGCAGTACCTCACTTGCCAAAGTCCAGGCTGGAGAAAGCAAGAACCTGAACCAAAGTAGCAGCAGTAGTAAAAGAAAAATAACTAGAGCTCAAGCTATTTAAGGAGTAGATACTCCTTGTTATAGAGAGCTGGGCAGAGTTTCATTTCCACATAATCACCTGTAGGTCACCATCATAAGGAAAAGCCCACTCAATGCCCTGTCTTCTACAAGAATGGCCCATCAGAAGCAAGACTTTCCCCACAGCTCATTCAGGTAGCTCATTTCCTCCTAAGATCTACTCCTTAGAAAAGGGTCCCCTTAGTTATAATTGGCATTATTACCCAAGCATGGTGAACATGCCTACAATCCCAGCACTGCAGAGGCTGAGGCAAGAGGATCACAAATTCAATCCCACTCTGAGGAATTTATCAATTTAGTGAGACTCTGTATCAAAAAATAAAAAGGGCTGGGGATGTAACTCAGTTCAAAGACCCCGGGTTCAATCCCCAGTACCACCAAAAAAAAAAAATTATTACTATTTCTGTGAAAATGGGTTGACCTTGTACATGCTACTGTCATCTCTTATCAGCCATAAAGAGATATGAAGTCTAGTGTTGAAGTTCAGAAGAGAAAAAAAGACTGAGTCTCAGTGGCTGAAAGTGTTGTCACACTGGGAAGTGAGCAAAGAGCAGCACAAGGCAACAAGGCTGCAAGTGCAGAGTTCAGAAGAAATGAAAGCAAGACAGAATGAACTAGATAGGATTAAAGCAAAGAGGTTGAGAGAGGAATGCAAAGAGAGAATAGCAGAGAAGAGACTATGACACTGCTGCGGTTTGGAAGTGTCCTCTGAAGGCACGTGTGTTAAAGGCTTAGTCACCAAACTATGGCACCACTGGAATGTAGTGGAACTTGTAGAGGGCAGGGACTCATGAGAAATCAGGTCAATGGGGCTGCACCCTCAAAGGTGATGTGAAGGTCCCATTTCCTTCCTCTCTGTCTTTGCTTACCATGTACCATGAGGTCAACCTACCTCCTCTGTCTCATGTTCCCATCATGGCATAATACTATATCGCCCTAAGCCCAAAGCAGTGGAGACAAACCACCACTGACTGGAGCCTTTGAATCTGTGAGCCAAAGTAAACCTTTTCTCCTCACAAGTTGACTCTCTCAAGTATTTTGTCACAGTCGGAGAAAGCTGACTAACTGACACAAACAAAAACATGTACAATTTCTTCTGTCTCCCAAGATCTAAATTGTTCTAAAGGTGGAGGCATGGGAAAGCCTTCAGGTAAGGGGGTTCTCTTGTTGGAGATACAAAGGAAGAAATACAATAGTGGGAAAAAAACTTTGCCAGAGTCTGTCCTTGGACAGTCATGAACAATCTTTTATAGGCTGGAATAATTTAAGAGACCTGAAAAGCTTTACAAAATAAGAATAGCTGTATTTAGTCCCACAGGGAAGAAAGCACAAATTCATGAAATTTTGATTGCCTACTTTATTGAGTAGCACAATGTCAAAAGCTTCTCCTCTATTTTTCAACCAAAAGCTCTACTTTCCAACCACTAAATTCTAAAGTTTGTGACTGTCTGAGAAGTGGAAAGGCGAAGGCAGATTTCTAATTTTGTATTTTGCAAGGAGCTTAGGAACCACATGGCATAGCCAAGGAGGTCACCACCAGCCCTAAAGCTGTGGTTGTCTCAACATGGTTCTCGCATCTGTGTTAGGCAGTTTATATACATTATCGCAGTTAATCCTACCATGATACTAAAGACTGGTCCAGCACCCTGGCTGAGCCACTGGGTAAGAACGTGACAAAAGATGAAATATCTAAACAGTCTTCGTGTAGTCTGAAAACACCTAATCGATCCTCCACACAGATAAATCACTAGCTTATTTCAAATACCTCTAGTCTACTTAGCTCAGTAAATGAGCAATGTCTGCTAAAATTACCATATAAACACATACAGTGCAGGAATGCTATGTTTTATTTTTAAAAAACCCTTTGACCATCTAAGCACCATAATGATTTCAGATTTAATAATAGAAGAGAACTGTTCAACCTAGGAAGACTCCAAACTACTCAAATTTATCACTGAGCAAAATTGTAGAATCATTTTCAAAGACACATTAAGAAACAAAAGTCTTCTATGATTAAACAGCCTTTCAAAAAATCCCTTCCAGGATTAACATACTGTGGCTTTTTCTATGTTGCAGTGCTTAGGAAAGTAAAACCTAAAAGCTTGGTCCTAGTTGTATTTAGAAGGGAAATCAGAGAGTTAATTTATTTTAAAAGCTTAGATCAAGATCCACCCAATTTGACATTCACTTCTTCATTCAAAGGTCACTAAAATGCCTATGTCAGACATCTGCTGCTTTCTTTTAAGAATGCTGAATTTTAAACCCAATAAGTCTAAATGCAGCTCTAATGTAATCTACAAATGACCTTACTAAGTCTTTCTACATCCCATAAAAGTATATTAATTGTATCATTTTATTTAAGTTCCCAACTTGCTGTGATGTATTAGCATATTAAAATTAACTTGGCAGGCTCTAATCATTTCACCTTCTGAGCCAACTTACCAGGACAAATTTGATAAAATTATAGTACCCCCTCATGGTGTTGCCTTCATACCAACTTACCAGGACAAATTAAATGCAGTTAAATTCAATCTTCTAGAAGAAAGTTGCATGAATATCGAGGGGAAAATCATTGCATTTAAATTTTACCAGCTTTCTTTATCATTCCTGATTTGTGAAGAATTTTTTTGTTTACCTTTCAAAAAGGTAACTTACCAACTTCTGAGCCAACTTACCAGGACAAATTTGATAAAATTATAGTACCCCCTTATGGTGTTGCCTTCATACCCTACCAGGACATTTTTGTAATATTATATTTTTTTTAGCTCTTCTTCCACTAAGGCCAGTGAATAGGTAATTAACCTTTTCTAAACTCTAATAAAATCATGGCAAAATTAAAGGGGATATCACCGGATTGTGAGAAACAATGAGACAGTCTGACATTTCACCATCAAATAAGAACATTCAGAGATGTGTATTATTTTAAATAGAAGAAAACTCCTTTTAGGAATTATTTTCTATAGATCCATCTATATAGCTAAATTACAGCACACAACTCTGAAATTACTCACTAGATTTTAATTTGTTTCTCCAGCAAATTTGTAATACTGAGAAGATAATCTTGCTTTTTTGAAAGATAAACAAATAAATTCTTCACAAATCAGGAATGATAAAGAAAGTTGGTAAAATTTAAATGCAATGATTTTTCCCTCAATATTCATGCAACTTTCTTCTAGAAGATTGAATTTAACTGCATCTTACTGTCATTGCTTCCAAGATATTCTTTTATCTACTATTTTATCATAATTTTAATTGTGTTAATTGTTTAGCAAAATGAGTAAGGTTTGGGGGAACATATTTAGGCACAAATCTTTTCCTGGCTTTATTTTAATATTCTTATAGTTATTTTGTTATTCTTCCCCCACTCAAAAAAAAAAAAAAACCCTTACTCCCAACTTTTGTTCTCAATAACTGTTTTCCATCTTATTCTAGAAAATGGCTTTTGGCCAAATAAACAAGGAAGCATTGAATGAATGAGCAAGTGAGTGAGTGAGTGAATAAATGAATGGGACTACCCACAATACTTTGACAATTTGTGAAATAATTTCACTGGGGTCAGAGGATTTCCTAAGATGCCTTGTGGTCTCAATGGGAAAAATAAAATAAAATAAAATCAGGAAAAGATTTCACCTATAAGTTAATGTGTTTAGAACCACTGTCAACAAAATGGCAATTTCATATTCACAGAATGCCCACGTAACCTTAGTGAGTAACTAGAGAATCAAACCAGTAAGCTTTTGAGATTAGTTCCACTCTGCGTTAAGCAGTGCTGCAGTTTATTGTGGTTCAAGCCAGTAAGCAATTCTAACCGATTTACAATGAAAACATCAAGAAGCTTTGTTTCAATTTAGTCCAGGTTCAATGAAATAACAGTTCTAGTTCAATTCCGGGAATGTGGAAACATATTTGCTAATTTCTGATTCACATTCCATTGGCTTCTTGATTATCATTTAAAATAAAATAAAAAACATTGTATTGGACTCATTTAGTTATTCAGCCAACGTTTCTTAACACCTTACTATGTTCCAGGGACTATCTTGAATGTTGGAATACAAAAATAAATAGAGCACAATTTTCACCTAAAAAAAATATGACAGTCTAGCCAGGAACAACTGTAATGAAGGGTAGGGAAAAAGTACATCATCCTAGGATTTACCATAAGAATTTCTAATGGGGAGACATCACTTGAATTTAGAAAATTCCTCTATTAGCCCCTAGGGTTATGGGTGCACTAAAGGGCATCTTAAAATAAGAAATGCTCATTAAAACTGAAAACAATAGGTCTTGTTTTCCTTCCCCTGGGCTAAGCATTACCGTGCAGTTGCAGGAGCTAGTCAAATTATTCTCATAATGAAGAGCAACAGTTGAGGGTCCTGGGGTGCAGGCAGATATGCAAGAGAAAAGACACAGCTGGCTGAGGGCCAAACGAGGCACAACTCCTGGGAGCGCCACATACTTCTCGTCCTGCATAAGCAGCAGCCCCTAGGCTCTGCCCCTCAGCAGCCCTGCCAAAGCCAGAGCACCCAGACATCACCAAGAGGATGAGAACGCTCTGGGCAAGGAAGAGATCTAGGGGGAGAACAGAAATGTCTAGAAGCGACTTCTGTAGTTATTTGTCATGGGGAGTGATGTAAACCCTCCTCCCATTTCCCCTCTGAAACCAACTTTCCTTTTAATAATTTATATATGTGAACTTGACTTTTTACCATTGGTTTTTGTTTCCATGTAGTGGGTGACGGTGCTGGTATCACTTGGGGTTTAAATGTGGTGACAAAGCAGAGATGAACTTGGCATCCTCAATGGGCCCGGGGCATAAACTGATCACAATGGTGCTGGACCCAAAGGATACGCGAAAGTTGATATCCGAGTTACACAAAGTTATAATTTAAAAAGTAATAAAAGCTAAAACAGAGGCGCTGAGTGATAACAGGAAAGGAACTACCTGCTTTGCCTCAGGGAGACAGAAATATCACCAGGAAAGTGACTTTTAAACTGAGTCTTAAAGGAGGAATAACAATTATCCAGAAAAAGAAAATGGGGAAAGGCATCCAGCAGAGATGAGAGCATGAGCGGAGGATGTTTAGGAACAGCCACAGAGCCCAGTGTGACCGGCGGAGAAGGCCACTCCTGCTCACCCCACCCCATCCACAGCTCTCAGGGCACACCATCCACACGGTGGGAACAGGTGTCCCTGGATAGCTGCTACCCAGCTTTCTACTTGAATAAAACTTCTCGAACCAGTAGACTGCTATCTATAGTAGGTTGTGTTATTTGTCCTAAATATGTCCTTCCTCCCCTTTCATCCTTGACTCCCTGGAGAAAGCATTGCTTCATCAACTTTGGGCCTAGTCATCTGTCCCGTTTTATTCATTAAAATTTTTTTTTTTTTGGTACCAGAGATTGAACTCATGACCTCGCGCTTACCAGGCAGGCACTTGTGCTGCTGAGCTAAATCCCTGGCCCTGACCCATTTTAAACGGGACAGTATGCCAGTTCCAAGCTGAAGTCTTAAGCGTATCGTGACTTCCTGTCTCTCTCGGAACGTCTGCCTTCTGCTATGAAAAGAATACGCCCCCACCTCGCTGCAGCTCCCTGGGGAGGAAACACGATGTTAGGGGTTGAGCTGTGACCCCTAAAACTCATATGTTCAAGTCCTAGCCCTGGTATGTGCAGAGTGGAACCGGAGTGGACACATTAGAGAAGTGATTAAATCAAAAGGAGACCATTAAATTGGCCGTACTCCAAACCGACTGGTATCTTTATAAGAAGAAAATCAAACACACATTGGGGATGTTTGTGTATAGATCAAAGACCATGTGAGGACACAGCAAGAAAGTACCATCCACAAGCCAAGGACAGAAGCCTCAGGAGGCAAAAAAAAAAAAAAAAAAAAAAACTTTCCAGCACCTTAACCTTGGACCTCCATCCTTTAAACTCTCAGAAAATAAACTTCTGTTGTTGAATCCATCCAGTTTGTGGCATTTTGTTACAGGACCCCTAGAAACTAATATCACGTGAAAGAGACCTAGACCTAACATATAGCCTAAAAGCAGAGGCTCCTCAACCAAATCATAGATTCATGAACAAAAAATAAATGTTTAGGGTTGCAAACCCCTGACACCTTGGAGTTGCTTGTTATGCAGTGATTGTAGCAAAACCTGCCTGATACACTTTCACTTCTCAATTCATGGACATTTGCTTCTGGACATACCATAGAGTTGCTCTTGCTAAAGAATGCCATGTACGCCGGGCGTGGTGGCTCACGCCTGTAATCCCAGCACTCGGGAGGCTGAGACAGGAGGATCGTTGTGAGTTCGAGACCAGCCTGGGCTACAAAGTGAGCTCAAGGCCAGCCTGAACGGCATAGTGAGACCCTGTCTCAAAAACACCAGGGCTGGGGATCTAGTTCAGCAGCCTAAGCGCCTGCCTGGCAAGCACAAGGTCGTGAGTTCAATCCCTGGTGCCGAAAAAAAAAAAAAAAGACAAAAAAAATGCC
>RJWT010028802.1:0-15117 GCA_004365215.1 Cuniculus paca | reverse complement strand
GATGGTTTGGTACTTTTTGGAGTGCCCTGGTTCTTTCTTGAGCGTTGCTTTTTGGCTCCACTATAGAACCCTCAACCTACTAGCACAGATCCTTCATCCTGCTGGCATAGACTTTCTAGCTTCCACTGCTGGCGTTTGGGCTTTCCCAGAACAGACTTTGGTGTTGTGGACAGATTTCCTGCACTTTCTTATGTCTTATCCTGGGTAACCATCATAAATAATATTATAAATTTTGTGTCCTGATTGTAATCTTTCTCCCTGCAACCCTAACTATAACACATAACTTAGGAAAAACAACTTGCATAAAAATTTTAATATTAAATTTATTGAGACATATATTAATACAAAATATTTAAAATTATTATCACTATTTGTTTGTATTGGATGTAGATTATGTATTTACTAAAGCAACTTGTTCATTTTAAGTTCCTGAACTCCTACTTAGGATTTCAAAATTTGTTTCTTTTTTCCTAGTAGCACCACAAAATAAATAATTGAATCTTTAATATTGAAATTATTTGAATTTACAGTAATATCAGATGTTGAACAATCAGTCAAATCAACTTCTAAATCACGTTTCCATCAATTATGTTCAAGAACAAAAAATTATGATGAAGAAGAAGTAATTTCATATTTGAAGGTTCTGATTGTATTAGTTTAAAATTAGCATCACTTAACTGTTCAACAATTGTTATTTGAGATAATTGTTATTTGATACAAGTCTCACAAAGTGGTCTGTAAATATACTTGCTGCAGCTGTTCATATTAAATTATCATCCCAACACATTATCTTCGTAGTAATTATTAATGGTAAAAGTAGATGCTACGGTATTATTAACAGCTTTTGCCTTCCAGTTTTCATATCGTCAGTGACAACACTGTGATTCCCAAGAGGACTGTAAATTCAATAAATTTCTGTCTTAGTTACTAAGCTACTGTTAATCTGTAAGAAGCAGAAAGTTACTACAATTTTGTATGCATGCAATTTTGTTTTTAGTTCAATACTTTAGAGTAAGATTTTTAGAAATGTATTTGTGAATACTAAAATAGATTCATAATTTTAAGTAAGTCTCAGTTGACATAAACACCTTACTAACATTTTCAGATTACTCTTTGCATGAACTTTGACAGGTACATTCAGTCTTGATCAACTACATGTATGAGATGTGATCAGAAAGTATGACAAACGTTAAATTTAAAAATTTTATTACAGTAAAAGACACAGCCAGTAATCAACTTCGAGGTGCTATCCCTTGTTTCAAACAGACTTATGCCATCATTCCATTTTTTTAACTTTATATTTTGTATTAATACGTATTTACCATACATATTGATCATATTCATCATAGGGAATTTGTACCTGAACATAATATATTTTGACTGATTCTTCTTTTCCATTCCCTTGCCATCCTTTCTACCTTTCTTCCCCTCCCCATTTATAAAAGCTTTGTTTCCATGTTTCTCTTTCTATTCTTTTTTTTTCCTTTTCCTTTTCCTTTCCTCTATCCCTTCACCCCATTCCCATTCTTGTTATTTTCTGAGGCAGTTCTGGAAGTCATCTTCTGTATCTTTAGTTATGCTGTTGTAGCTGCCTACATGTTCTAAATGATTCAAATCATTTACCTTTTACGGTTATTTTGACTTTGGCAAGAGCCAAATGTAGCACAGTATGAAATATGACTAAAAACATGGATTAAATTGCACATATTGTTTTTATGAGCTAGCCTTTATGTTAGATGGTATGCAGTGGTTACATTCAGTATATTTTTTTGATCACATCTCATAGAAACATACAAGACCTCCAGGACTACTTGAGAAAGGTGTAAGAATGATGAGATAATTGTAACCAAAGGGATACATATAATTTGAGGGTGATTAATGGCATTGTGACTTGTTATAACAAAGTTTTTTCAAACTTCCACAGCATTTTTTGTTCACCCCATGTATCCTTCTATGATTTTCTTGTGCCCAGAGCAGATAGAATGTAAATACATTTAATGGAAAGCCCATACCTAACAGTTAGCTTTTAGGATGATTGCAGAAACTGGCCAAGAATAAAAGTCTAGAAATCAAAAGGAAAAGCCCTGTTTCATGGTTTTTTTTTTTCGCAGCACCAGGGATAGAACTCACGACCTTATGCTTGCCAGGCAGGCACTTAGGCCACTAAGCTAAATTCCCGGCCCTCTGTTTTATGTCTTTACTTGTATTTTCCTGGCTGCTTTCATAGAATCAACCAATTCAAAACATAAACTAGTCATGCTCACATTGATTTTGGGGAAAACTAGAGATAGCACAGTGCCAGATCTGATGCATAACATGGATGAGGACACCTCAAAATATTTTTATGAGCCTGTCTTGCAGTGAATGACATTCGGCAGCAGCGTTTAGTATGTTTTTTATCATAATTCATAAAAATACTCCTAAGAGTGAACTTCTAAAACTATTTCAGAGAGTGGTAAGAAGTATGGGATAAATATATTTAAGGTAAGGGGGAATATTTTGAGGATTATTGGCAGGGTGCTTTTTACTGTGATAATTTGGCTTCATTTAAACATTTACCTCATACTTAATCACAGCTCACATTGTAGGTTTACTGAACTTCAAATACTTTTATGTCCCATCAATCCCCAAACTGAAATCCTGATTGTACCTAGAATCTTCAGTGTCACAACAAGGGTCATAGCCCACTGAATATTTGGCAATCAATTAATTTCCCACTGCCACTCAAAATGAGGAGTTATATGCATCTCTAAGAAAACCTGTCCCAAAGCACTTTGCTTTATCAAATTTCCTTCATGTTGTCCACACTTGGGAATAGTCTGGAAGTAAGAGTTATTTGTGTTCTGTATTAAGTTTAATCATATGAAAAAGCTTATTTCTTTGCCCACGCTTGTGAAGCCCTAAAGTCACTGTCATGGGAAAATTATGCAAATAAAAGGTATAGATCTATCACATTTATTTTAATATAATTGCTAATAAAATTTGCTTAAAATGAACAACAGACAATTGTTAAATTGGGTGGAACAGTAACTGGGGGCCTCATGGTCAAGTAGGAAATACCAATCTCCATGAATATCTGTGATGTTGTGTCACCAATTACAACTGCAACAATGTGAAAGTGTCCTTTGCATCTTTCTAACAATCCATACTGGTGGATTGCAGAGTTTGGAAAGAGTATGTTGTTATCTAGCCAGCACATGTGTTTCAAAATGTGTTACATTTCCTCATATTTGACATCTTTTATGTGCACATATAAAATGAAATATCATGTTCCATTTTAACAATGATAAAGGTGAAAATGCCTACAAATATAATCATATGAAGTATAGTCATCAAAAATCAGGTATCTAGGTAAATTATCATTTAACTTAGTAATACTGTTGGATTTTATATTTACCAGTTAAGTGTTTACATTCATAATCTACAATTTAGAGGCTGGAAATATAGCTCAGTGATAGAGCATTTGCCTAGCAGTCACAAGGTCTTGGGTTTAATACATAGCACTGACAATAAACCAAGAAGCATAATTTTTATTGTAATAAGACAGAGTTTGAAGAAACTTTAGTATTAAAAAGCAAGACAAATAAAATACATTAAGGCACAGATGACCAAATATCAGATCTGTCTGTATCTATGTAGTCTTTAAGTATTGCAGTATATGGTATTTATTAGTCTTTACTTTTTCTTATATAGGTAAGATATAATTTTTCTTTAGTTGTGTATAAATGGGTCATATTACATATGTATTTCATTTTGGAAGAATAATTAGAGAGTCACACAATATTTTGAATTTGTTTTCAAACTTAGCAATTTGATATGACTAGAAATCACTGCTTTAGTGAAACTGTTTTTTCAATTCATTTCATGGTAGTCCCCACTCCTATAACTTCATGCATGTTTCTTTTTACTTATGATAGACTCCTTTTTTCACCTCACACATTTACATAGTCCCAGTCCTACAGCTTCCTTAAGGTACATCTTAAATTCCTCTAAAAAATGGCTCCTCAAGCCATTATTTTGTTTCTGGATGCCTGAAGTTCTGCACTATCTGTAGTTATAATACAAGTACCTAGCATCTTTCTCATCATTAATTTTATTTCTGTTTAGTTTTATAAGTTCTTGGGTAGATGAAAGAAGTTGCAATTTATCTCTAAATCATATATCACACCCTTTTAGTGGCATATACCACATGCCAATGACTTCCCCTGAAAGAACTGAAAAGGAAAACACTTGAGACATACGTTAGTTTTGAGTTGTATGAAGAAATTCTGATTTGTTGAAGAGGAAAAAGAGTATTCCACTGAAAAAAAGTCATCAAGCATTTGTCATAATTGTTGACATTGCAACCAAAATCTATACAGAGGGAATAATCCCCAGTGAGAGTTCATCAAAAACAAACACTCAGACATATATGAGTGAATAAATTCTGAGAGTGTCACAGGATTTGACAATTAATACTCGACCAAAGAGAAGACATGTGGAAGAGTCAATGTCATAATATCAATTTAAGTAACACTTCATTGGTGTTTTTGTATTACAAGAAGCACCCTACTCTGGAACGTTACTGTTAACCTTCAAAACAATCTGACCAACGAGATATCTCCACTTTAAATGGAAAGCAGCTGAGGCCAGAGAAAATGTCTCAACTAGCTCATGGGTAGAATTGGTAGAATAGTGCTCCTGGTACTACCTGTGTTCTCTTAACTATGATTCCCTAATTTGACAGAAATCAAATTACAAGCTTCGGGGGGAAAAGGTAAAGATATGGACAGCATGGGTTTCAGCTAATGAGTTCATTTGCAAAAGACATAATACTTCCTTAACTCTGGGTTTTAAAAGGCTTGACAGGACTGATATTTTTAACTGGATACTTTTTTTAGTAGAAGGATGTCTCTATGTTGTAGGATAACGAGCAACATCCCTATCACCTCTACTAACTCAACGCCGGTGTTGCGTACTCTAACCAGGGTTGTACACCCAGAAATTTCTTTCCATATTGCTAAGTATCCCCTGGGAAGCGCAATCATCCCAGGTTAAGAACCATTAACTTAAATGTATTGCGAAGTCAAGGGAAAGTGTTTCATTTGTTTCTTTTCTTTTTTTCTTAAAAGTGAAGGTAAAGATATGTAGAGACCTCATTGTACTTAGTGATAATGAGAGAAAGATTTACTAGAGAGTGACTAATTGAAAATGCATGCAAGATAAATGAGGCTTGGCAGAACAAGATCCTATGATATCAAGTATAATATGTTACAAGGGCATAAACACAGCCTACCCACACAAGAACAGGCTGAGATTCAGAGGCCAGCTTCTTTGTCTGAACAAAGCAATAACTTCTGTGCAATATTTATCAAAAATATCTTTTGTGGAAAACATTCCTGAGATCTTTTCTTAGAAGTTCGATGTCAACATTAAATTATTTTGAAAATACAACTTGTTATAACTCTGATAGTCACAGTGCACAGTAACATTTTAAAGATTATGGAAAATTAAACCTTAGTTTTGAATATTTTCATGAGATTTTGATTTGTTTGGCACTTACATATAAAAAATAACTTAGGAAAGTCTATTTAACATTGATGAGTTTTTTTTTATTCATTTGAAATTAGTGGAACAATCTATTCTTGTGCAAAAGGACAATTATGAATCTTTTTCTCCTGTCTCAATTTCCAAATACTATGGCAAATCCATTCTCTCTTCCAAAATGGCCCTAAACTCTTTCATCCCTTAAATCCAAATACTTTTCCTCTTAGGATTTAGGATTTGAAAATATTTTTCATACTTTCAGTTTACCAATCATTTAGTTACTATTCTATTTTAAGACACAATTTAAGGAGGAAAGGTTCATTTAGGCTCACAGTTTGGAGAACTTTCAGTGCACAGCCAGCAAGCTCCAAGCAGGGCTGCATGACAAAGCCGTATGGCAGTGGAGAATTAGCTCAGGACATGGCAGACAGAAAGTAGAGCGAGAACAAAAGAGAAGGGAGGAACATTGTAGTTTATGGGTTTTTGTTTAGATTTTTTTTAATATCCTGTGTCATTGTATTTATAAAAAAGAAGTGCATGATAGAAAAATTTCTATTCCTTAGAAAGACATTGAAAAACATTCTATAATAAGCCTGAGATTTGAGAAATTATTTTAAAAAATAAGAGAACTTACTGCAGCATGTGAATTAAAATTAACAGTGCAATAAAATCAAGAAAAAATTGGACAGAAACAAGTGAAAATACAAACACAAAAATGATGAAAGGGGAAAAAGTCTAGATGTCTAAGAATCTGTATCTGTTAGTACTGGCTTACTGTTTTTAAAAGAACTCACAAACAGCATAGCCTATTACAATGCTGGTTATAATTATATGAAATTTACTCCTTTGTATGTATCGATAATCTCTATCATTCATTTTATTTCAATTTACTTTTCTGACTTCACTCTCAAAATTTTCACATGAGGTGTGTTAATATCTTGCAGAGCCTGTAGAGTTTATGCAACTTTCTTAAAATCATATGTTGATATTTATTTAACTTCAAAGTCTACACTGTTATTCTGTTTCCTAATCATAGTGACATGGGTAACAGAAACACAAGTCAAATGTCTTCTCCCAGTATTGATAAGGAGAAGCACTAAAACAAGGAGGTTACGACCTTTATTTTCATTTCCATAAACAAATTAAGTTAATTAACAACAAAAAAAGAACCTGGAAAACTGCAAAGTACTGAAGAAGAGAAAAATATTTGGTATGACTTGACCCAGTATTTTAGTCAGTTTGGCTGCCATTGTAAATATTTCATAGACTGGGAGATTTAACATACATTTATTTATGTGTCATGGTTGTGGAAACCCTAACATCATAGAGCAAGTTATTGTTACATCCTGTGCCTAGGTCAGGCTTAACTCCTGGTTGGAGATGGCTATATTTTCATTGTATCTTTCTATGCCAAGGAAAAGAGAAAAGAAGCAATTTCTTGTCTCTTCAAAAAAGGAACTAAGCTAATTAATGTGGGCTCCATCAACATAGCCTAATTAACTCCCAAAGTCCCCACCTCCTAGAAATATCATTGCAGATTAGGATTTTAATATATGAATATGGAGGGACACAAACATTTAATATACAATTCATGGCATATTGTCATTGTTATAAAGAACAGAAGAGAAACATGGGAGATATTTTAAAGTTTGCACATAAAAAGCAATAAATGATTTGTTTTGAATTTGCTTTGCCTTCTCCTTATCCTGACTCCACTCATGGAATGCACTGAAATTCACTGAATCTCACTACTTCGATTTCAATAATTATCAGAAATTGTTGCACAAATGATCGTCCATGTAGTAGAATTTAAAATAAAATAAAATAAAATAAAATAAATATAGTAGATAGCTGATATTTAATCATTTATACTGCAAATGCAAAAGATTTTTTTGTGCCAAGCCATACTATCCTAGAGAATCTAACATTTAAAACCCTAAGAAAGAGCTCACAATAGTAACTCTGCCTCTATCCTTATCAGAGCTGCATGAATTGACTAAGCACACTTGCCTACAATCATATTCATAAGATTAACTTTACAAGAGTATGGAGAAAGGGAGACTAAATCTACAACCTCTGATTGTTGAACTGTAAGTTCATATAATGTTGGAGGTTAATATCCCCACTTCTGATTAGCTGAATGGGGCATGTATCAATAGGTGAGAACAAAGGAGAAACTTAAACCTCAAGATAAAAGAAGAGTGGGGAGAGAGGGACACAGTGGTTGAAAGATGTTTAAAGTAAGAGAGGGAGAGAATCAAAAAAAGAAAGAAAAGAGAGGGTAGAGAGTTAGTCTACTAATATCTGCTTTCAGTAAAATCTACCTGTTTTCTTCATTTAGATTTCTCAAGATGCTCCTTTACATAATAACACCATCTTTTCACTGAGTTTCTCTAAATGGATTTCAGCTCTTTGCAAACAAATTATCCTTACCTCAGGCAGGTTAGGGTCTTAAAATTAAATAAAGCCATTCAGACAAACAATAAAATTCCTGGTGCTACTCTTCTTATTCTCTCTTAAGAATTCAGCAGACTCTCTACTTTTGATGTAATAATGGGTTATGAAGATGCTAAGCCTTGATATGTAGGACAAGAAATAGAATTATACAAATTAGCATGTAATAAAACAATTTCAATTTGAAAAAGAAGAAGGCAAATAAGTGAAAAATTGGTCCCAATAGATATAACTCAAATGTGTGGGTCATCTTTAACTGTTAAGTAGACTACTGATGACCACATATTTCATTTTGACTCCTTAATAAAATTTTGGGAAGGGGGAAGTAGACCGATTACTCAAAATTGCATCCAGTGTGAGCAAATTGTATTTTTGTAGGCTGAAACTGTTTTTAAAAAATCAAAGTTTGTTTTGCAATTTTTTAAGATAAGTGAAAACAGAATTACATGTGATCACATTATCAATGTGTAGAGAAGTAGAAGAAAAAGGTGGTAAACATATGACGATATTTATTTTTGCAATAAATGAAGGTTTGTAAAATGACAAGAAAATGCACAGATATCAGCATATTTCCAGCTGTGCACTAAGTTTTGAATTACCACAGTAGATTCACTGATACTTTGTCACTCTAGGCTTTTATAATCCCATCATACAATATTTTTACTTAGATACTTGATAGAGCTATTTCTCTTTTCAAAGAAACATAGACTGCTTAGAAACTTACAGACTTACGGTGAATTCCACAGACACTATTAACTAAAAGAAACTTATATTTTGTGAGCAAAATTATTTTACATTCCATCCAAACTAAACCATAGTTAAGTTATTCAAAGTAGACAGTTCCAGAAACAGTCAATATTCTGAGTCTGGGAACCCATGAGCACTGCCTTCTAATGATCCCTTTGTAGAGAAGATTAACAATTTATGTTGAGAAAATGATACCCCACAATGAGATATCACCTGCACTGACCTCATCCAGGGTTCACGGCTGACCAAATATGGATGGCTTTCTAACCCAAGCTGTACCCTCTATAATTTTCTTCCAGAGATTTAGGATTTAGAATATAGACTCTAGTTCGCCAATAATAGGCTGTAAGTAAGCCAAGAGTAAAGTTTAATTAGAAGTGAATAAACCAAAAAAGTTGAATGAAATAATCGATGTTGATATTCTAGACAACAAGAGACAACACTAACTCTTTTATCTGTTTTTAGTTTCTGGTTTTGAACTTGAGTTTCCTGAACTTCAGTTCCTAAAATTATGACAATTCATAACACATTTATTTTTATTTAAAATATGTACACATAGAATTCTAATTTTCTCATCAGAATACTTCCCAATTAAGGTGCACAGGGATTGACCAGTCTAATGCATTTGTTTTCTCAGATACATATATATATATATATATATATATATATATATATATATATATATATACTGGTAACTTCAACATCATCTATAGTAGGAAGCAAGTACATATTCATAAATTGGTAGTGTTTATCTTCTCCAATACTTATTTTCTCAAGATTTCATTTAAAGTGGTTTTTCAGATAAAAAAAATTGTCCATTTTTTCAACCAAGATAGAATTACTCTTCCCTTTTTCCACGTTTTTGTTCCTCTTTTAAGACATTGATATCAACCATTCAATGATCTCTTAAATTCATCAGAGCAGAGTAGCCCACATGAGCCTCTTACAGAGGAGACACTACATAAATAATTTGTTCAATTTAAAGCCAACAAGTAAAGCAAGGAAGACAAGTGTGCTTAGAATAATAATGACAAAAAAAAAACCCTCTTCATGACTTAAATTAAAAACCTAAGCTACTTCCTTGAGTTTTTCAATATTAAATGTCAGAATAAAAACAAACCAATAAGAAAATCATTACTTTGGTTAACTCTTTGGAAAAAGGTTAGTTTTGTCTCTTCAACAAAATAGGCTTTGTTTCTGCCTAAACTGTTTTCATTTGAGATCAACAGTATCTCATATGGAGGAGGAGGTGGATAGAGATGATGAGGAGAAGGGGGGGTGAGCAAAAAGAAAATAAAACTCTGTGAAAAAATATATATATAATTCTATACCACCAAAAAAGACACTGCTTTGAGACAAACATTACCCCACAGTAACTCTAGAATATAGCGTGCCACTTAATTTTTCTTAATATACCTACCACAAACCACTCTTCTACAAAGGATGCCTACAGCATTGCCTTGCCATCAGAAATTAAAAATAGAAGTTAACTTCTTGTTTTCCTTATAAGATTAATAATCTTAAATAATTTTATACAGAATATGTTCTTACTATCTCTCCTCCAATCACATACAAAAATAAAAACAAAGTACCCTTACTATTTTCATCACTTAATACATTATGTAGAGGATAGGTTTTAATGTCAGTTAAGAATTTACTCCCTTCATACCTCTGTACTCGTAGCTATAAAGAATACTTGCCACCTTTTCATCTTCTGCCTTCCATTCTTTCTCCTCTTCCTCTTTATCATAAACACACACACACACACACACACACACACACATTACAGTAAAACTAAATCAGAAACAGTTTCTTTGTTCTAGTTTGGATGTTAAAAATCCCTGATACACCCACATGTTGAAGATACTATTGAGAGGTGGTAGAGTCTTTAAGAGGTAGAGTCTAGTGACAGAGTTTAGCTAATTGAGGCTTTGTCCTTGAATGGAATATTGGCACCCCCTCTACCTCCCCCTTTGATGAATTACAAAGTCTTCATTCATCACACTCATCTTCCATGAGGTGCTCGTGTCATCATAAAATGAAAGCAATAGGGCCTATCCGAAATAGATTGAAACTGCTGAAACCATGAAGCAAAATAAGTATTTTCTACTTACAGGTTGGTTCTCTCAGGTATTTTAATTTCTGTCACATTAACAGAAAGCTAACCAGTACATTCTGGCCTCACGTAAAGTGTTGGTGACAGTAGAGGTGCCATGTGTAAGTTCACAGAAAGATGCACATGATAATGTTGTTCGTATCATTTTGTAAGTTCACATTGTCCCCTCAGGCTCACTGTATAAGAAAGAAGCATGCTCAACAACTCCTCCAAGTGCAAAAATTATCTGACATAGTCTAGTGCTCAATCACATTAATAAATATTTTAGTAAACTGATAAATAATTTTTTAATAAAAGGATGACATCAAATACATGAATAACTAAATTCAACAAGAGATTAGTTAAGTCCCTACTATATGGTAATATTTCCTTTGTCCAGGTGGGCATGGTGACACATACTTGTAAAGACAGCATTCTGGAGGTTGAGGAAGGAAGCTCACTATGAATTTGAGGCCAGCCTAGACTATATAGCAAGACCTTGTCTAACACAAAACAAAATGAAACAAAACAGAACACACAAAAACCCAAAAATCTACATAGTCCAGGGTCTCTGTCTGAGGGTATATATGGAATATATATAGTCATGTTCATTGAGAGTCATTAGTAGAGAAACTCTAGCATATTCAAACTTAGTTCCTGACTTGCAAGAAAGAAATAAAACTTTAAAAAGCAAAATGTATGAAAGAGCATGTATCTTAATGAAAAAATAAAGTACATTAAATTAGAATTTAGAATTCATAAAAAGATTCTGTGGAAGTTTATCTAGGTGGTTACTAAGCAGATGTGGTTTACTGAATTTGTTTTCTTAGTACTGACGATGTAGCATTTTCATATTCTCAGACATTTAGGAATATTGGCAGACTTATTTCAAGTTATTAAGTGTCAGAAAAGTGTCCATGACCAACATGAGAAAACAGTCTCATCATGCTTTTCAGCACTCAAAACATATTCAAATGTAAAAAATCCAATAATATAATTGCAATAACAAACTCACTGATGTGTGTTTATCTTGCTTTTACACACTGGGATTTACTAGAAATCACCTTATGGAAAAGTAGTTCTATGTGCTAAAGCCCTAACTCAATGGAGCACTACACATAAAAGTTATTAAAATCAAATGGTTCTTTTAAACTTTAAATTTAAACCCGGGGAGCTAGATAATCCAAAAAGAAATTAAGAAAATGACCTTCTGTAAATAGTCTAACTACTGAATTTGAGGAAAAAAATGTTAAGTGATAGAATATCTCCTCCAAACAAAAGAAAGTCCCACATTTTGGTAAGGCAAGTTAGATGTATTGATGTGTATTGGAATTGCACAAATAAATATGCTTCAAAAATTAATTTGAAAAATTTAAATATACTTAAGTAAAATGAGAAATTCATTTCCTGATATTATTTTCTGTTTTGGCTAATGGTGTGAATTAACCAAATTTGATTATGGTAATTCTTACTATTAACCAAAACAGAAAATAATTTTCAAAATCAACAGTTCTTAAGCATATTTCTGTTTACTGCATTTATAATTAGAGACACAACAAATGCCTTTTTCATACTGAGTAAATTTTTAAAAGGTTTGTGGAATCCACAATTGTAAAATTTACTTTTATAAACTTATTTCTTCAGCAACTAAGCATGGATATAGTATAAAATATAGTTTAATATGCTATTTCTTCACATACTAAAATTTCATTTTTCATATATTTATATCATTATACATATATTCAGATTATTCAATATTTGAAAAAGACTTGGAAATATATTGAGTTTATAATATTGTGCTGTGAATTTAAGGAAACCATTAAAAATTCTTTTAAAAGAGACATTATAAACCACAAAATATTTATAATATTGTGTTGTGAATTTAAGGAAACCATTAATAATTCTTTTAAAAGAGACATTATAAAACCACAAAATATTAGAATTAGAAAATAACAAAAGAAGAAGAAAAGAAACAAAATGACACCAGCTGCATGTTTGAAGAAATTCCCTATTACCTTTGGTGTCAAAAAACAAGTAATTCACCCCAAAATATAATAAAACCCTGGAAGTACACTAAAATCAGTTTTAAACATTATGATATTTATTTGGATGATAAGTATCAGATGGGATACAGAAGCTGACACAATCTTATTATTTTCAGTAACCTAGAAAGAAATATATGATCTTACAAAATGGTCATGGAGCAAATAATTTGTAACTTCTTCAGGAAAAAAAAGTGTCATTGGAAAGCTTCATCCTATATCAAAATAAGTTTTAGGTACATTAAAATATACGATAAAAGAACTGCAAAAACTTCAATGGAAGTATAAATAGAAACACATCAGTATAGGATAAATGTAGGCTATATTTTTGTCAGATTGGTAAAAGAACTCTTAGAGGAAATGATAAAATATTTCTCACATAGTTCTTTTAAATTTCTGTTTATCAGGTTAGAAATGAACAGAGTCACAAAGGGAACACATATTTACAAAAACATTTTGTCAATACATATTGTGAACATATAAAAATGCTTAAAATATTGGAGTTCAGATGAGTTGAAAAAGGTAACATCAAGACTCCAAGTATAATTTTGGAAGTGCTTACCTATTTCATTTATTAAGGAGCAGAGAAGCATTTGAAAATATCAATAAAACATCACATATGTAAATAAATAAAGCATGAAATAATGGTGTTAAATATAAATAGTATTAAAATTCTAATTATAATAAAAAGTATAAATTAATTTTTCACATAAGATATTGAAATGAAACTCACAGCATTGAGTATAGTTCTTCACAGCTAAACTATGGGGTTAGTGTCAAGAACATGTCTGTGAAATGTGCTAATCACAGCAGTGTAGTTAGTGACAACCAAAATAGCCCATCAGTGGAAATACATGATGTCACTGCCAACATGATTATTTCAAAACATCCAGTATAAATAAGGCATGATTATGCAACAGTGTTAATTTTCATTATGTTCACATTGCTTGATTTCAGAGTGTTAATATGAAGAACATTCCTGGATACAAATGATTGAAATCTGCTGATGCTGCCATTATTCACAATGTTCTGGCATTCTATACTACCCTTATCTGAGTACTTGTACTGTTTGTGACTAAGCTATACAGCTGTTGGAGTATTATTGGGGCAGTATCAAGAAAGTCATGAAATTAACCAAGAAAGATCATGAAACTGAAATGGATATCTGTAATGCCTGCCCTCTGCTCTGCTGACTTATTCAGCTAGCCAAATGGTCCCAGAACTATTTGTCTGAACTGTTATTTCAATTTTCTAGTGAAATACTAGATACTGCTAACAATACATGTTAGAAGAGGTTTTTGAAGAGTTGGCATGTGCGTGCGTGTGTGTGTGTGTGTGTGTGTGTGTGTGTGTGTGTGTGCAGAGAAAGAGAGTGTTATAGATGTAAAATTGGTGGTCAACTTAACACCAGCTGAATTAAATCAGCATGGTGCTGAGTGTGGATGGCTCATTTGAGGAAAGTTACCAGCATACAAGGAGACATGGAGAGGAAGAGCTGTGGTATTGTGGGTTCTAAGTGTTGCTGTTTGGAGCCATTGGTTCTCCTGGAGGAGCTTGTCAGGCTTGCTTCCCCAGTAAGAATTCAGCCATTGTCACTGGAGGAGCTTGGGACCTTGTCATTGAGAGTGGCTACGGTTCACTTTGGGGGAGCTCTGGTCCTTGTGTTGACCATTATTTCCTGGCTCCAGGGGGGAAGATGTTTGCTATTTAATCTCCAGGAGAAGTTGTCATGCTGGCTTGCTGGCATGTACTTGACTATTCTCATCGTCAGAGGAGCGCAGGATGCCACTGTCACTGAGGATGGTTGTGTTACTTTTTTCTTTTTTTTTTTTTTTGCGGCACCAGGGATTGAACTCACGACTTTGCGCTTGCCAGGCAGGTGCTTAGACCGCTGAGCTAGATCCCCAGCCCTGTTTTTGAGACAGGGTCTCACTATGCCATTCAGGCTAGCCTTGAGCTCACTTTGTAGCCCAGGCTGGTCTCGAACTCACAATGATCTGCCTGTCTCAGCCTTCCGAGTGCTAGGATTACAGGTGTGAGCCACCATGCCCAGCTGGTTGTGTTACTTTTTGAGGAGCCCTGGTCCTTATTTTGAGCATCACTTTTTTGGCTCCACTATAGAAGCCTCAACCTACTAGCACAGATCCTTCTGGCATAGACTTTCTAGCTTCCACCACTTGCCTTTGGGTCTTTCCAGCACAGATTCATCAAAAAGGCTTGCATGAGTTTTTGTTGTGGGCTCTAGGCCTCCAG
>RJWT010028801.1:0-15105 GCA_004365215.1 Cuniculus paca | reverse complement strand
GTCAGGATTTACTAGAGAAACATAGAGTAGAAGATATACAAATGTTTAAGAAATTACAAGATTGACTTACCATGATCAGCCACAGAGTCGGATGAGGGAGCATGCCAAGGGTGTCTGCACACCGGAGGCTGAAGGGTCCAGCCCAAAGTCTGGAGCCCGCTGCAGTGTCCGGTGCAAGTCCATATCAGAAGGCTGATGGGCCTGCTGAAGAATTTGCGATGGAAGGCTGAAGAGTCCCAGGGGGAAGCCAAGCAGTCTGTACCAGAAGCCAGGAGGTGATGTCCAAACTGAAGGGGAAAAGGAGCTCCTCGGAAGACCCAGCAATCAGTCCTTCATTTGCCTTTTATTATATGCCAGCTACTCCCCCCGGGGGGTGTAGCACTCACACCATCTGTGTACCCTCCTCTTACACAGGCTGAGGATGTTTACAAAGTAAGCACCCTGGCCCCCTGCTGAATCATTTCCTTAAACTTCTGGCCTTCTCAAGTTGACACAAAGTATCAACCATTACACCTCTTTAAAAAATTTGTTATCTATTATTAAGTTGTAAGAATTCTTTGTTTTACATACATGTCCTTTGACAGAGGTATGATTATAAGTCTTTTATCCTGTTTTGGGGGCTGTCTTTTTACTTTCTTGATGGCATTGTTTATAGCACATAAGGCTTTAATTTTAATAAAATTGAGTGTCTGATTTTTATCTGTTAATCTATCTGTCTTTGGTGGTGTTTTTGGTAGTTTATGTAAGAAACCGTTCTCTAACTCAAAAGTCATGTGAGTCCTATGATTTTTTTTTCAAGTTTAATTGTTTTGGCCTTTTCAGTTAAGTCTGTAATCCATTTTGCATTCCTTTGTGTGTGTATGAGGTGAGAAAGGGGCCAAACTTCATTCTTTCGCGTGTGGATACACAGTTATCCTAGCATCATGTGTCGAGAAATACTATTTTTAATAGTCTTAGTATTCTCATTTTATTTTATTTTTATTTATTTATTTGTGGTACTGGGGATAGAACTTGCGACCTCGTGCTTGCCAGGCAGGCGCTTAGGCCACTGAGCTAAATCCCCAGCCCTTGTCTTTTTGAAACAGGGTCTCACTATACCATTCAGGCTGGCCTTGACCTCACTTTGTAGCCCAGGCTGGTCTCAAACTTGCAACGATCCTCCTGTGTCAGCCTCCCGAGTGCTGGGATTACAGGCGTGTGCCACCAGGCCTGGCTAATATTCTCATTTTAAAAAAACATTTATGTCTTAACTCTGGACTCTATTTTTATGCCAGCCACATTGCACTGATTACTGGACTTCAGAATTTGTTTTGTTTTGTTTTAGAAATTGATGCAATTAAGTGTGTGAGTGTACTTAGAGATCAATCCGCACAGAGGGCATATATAATGGGTTATGATGTAAAGTCTTGGAAAACTTCTGCCTTGAGTTATGATGGCTCCCCGAAACAGTTCATTCTCTTAGCAGTGTAATGGGGTGTCTCTTACAAGGAACCAACAGATAAGGCAGGTAGAATGGTTTGTAGTCTTTGAGCTAGAATTATAGTGCGACCGTGGGTGCATTCATAATTGGAGTTTGCTAGGCAAAATAGAAGAGAGGAAGAGGGCCTACCTATGGGTGTATGAATTCCTTTTAGATTAGATGACTAATTCTTCTTCAGTCGCTAAAATGTTTTTTTTAGTTGCATGTGAACTTAGAACAGCTGTCAAACTCCTAAACCAGCAGTAAGAGGAATTTAAGCAAGCATTATGTAATGTTGTGTGATTTGAAGTTTAGCATTTTATACTGGACCAGTCTTTTGTGATTGTCTTTTAAAAGAAAGTACACACACATATACACACACGTGTGTGCGCACAAATTTTGTTTGATGTATTAAGCATGTTTGTGTGGGATGACTTTATTATCTGGATCCTCTTTAAGGTCTGATTCTGTAGGCCTCTGTATCACTTGTGTGTCCTGTTCTTGTGACGAGATGTTTTTCATTAAGGCATTTTATATATAATATGGAATCATTTAATGTTTGAGAGTATCTCCTTTCAGAGAGGATTTTTGTTTACTTTGGGCATGAAGCTAGCTAGTGGCACCAACAGTCTTGGATCATTGTTTCCAGTCAGAGACTAATGAGGCTCTGGGAGTCTGGAAAGGCTGGTTTGTTTTGTGTTTTATTATTCCTAGAATATGATCTGTTGGAGCCCCAACATAGAGCTAGGGGTGTTAACAGCCCACTTCCTCACTCCCACACACTTTCTAGGGCTCTTAATGGCAATATTCAATCCTCCCCAACCTTGTAAATCTATTGAAAGTTCATCTTCTCAACAGCTACCTTTCAGGGATTGGCAGATGCCCCCGAGAAAAAATACTCCAGGTTCCAGCCTTGTCACCGAAGATTTCCTTACAATTGTGGAGTTTCGTGTCCATACTGTTTTCTGCCTTGTTAGCGCTGCAGTGCCTTCCAAGAGGCTTTTTTTTTTTCCTCCTAATTTTTTTCTAGGGCCTTGGGGGCAGCGTACAATTTTCTAGTTGCTCTCAGTAAGATAATGGGTCTGAATTACCTAATTCAACATTGTAACGAAAGTAATTTGGTAACTTTTATGTCATAAGATTCCCTACTTGAAATTTTAGTATATGCAGTTTTAGTTTTTCCTTGGGGTGAGATTTTGGGTGCCAGTTTCTACACCTTATAGCAGTTATCAGAAAAAGAGGAAAACAGGATTAGAAATAGAAAAGGGAGGGAAAAGTTGCAGAGAGAAGTGGGTATTTATGCAGTTAAGGAGAGATGAAGGAGGGCGACATTTTTATGTTTGTTACTGAGAACAGTCGCATAAAAACAACTGATACATTTGTTTAATTGATGTTACAGTTAAAAGGCTATGCAGTGGTAGAGGTCCTGTGGCTTGCATGTGTGGCTGTGAGCTGTTTGTTACATTGAAAGTTCTAAAAGGTTTGCCATCACTGTAGAATCCAAGGTATTGTGAAGGAGATACTGAGAAATCATGTCCGGTAAAAATTCTAAAATTTCCACAAAACCAGCACCGGCAGGGAGACACAGCCAGACCTGCCCCTGTGCACCCGCCGCTACTGCTGGAAAGCTTGCCTCCTTTAACGTGGACAGGGAGAAGCAACCAGATACACCCTGTGCACCTGCTAGCCACCATTGGAGACCCTTATTTCCTTCAGGCAGCCGGTGCCCACTGGGAAAATCAGACAAACACACCCCTGTGTGCCTGCCACCGTTGAGGGAGTTCCGGTGTAGACATGCAGGCTGAGAGAAGAAGTAGCCCCATCACCATGCACCCCTGGCCATTGGGCAAGCCTCAGTGTAGCTGCACAGGTCTGGAGAAGCCAGCCCCATGCCCTGCTACCTCCCTGGGAACCTGGGTTCAAAGAAACCCGGGTACTTGGCCCATTCCTCTACACTGGAGGGGCCGGCAATGTGGGAAGTGCCTAGGACCCCACAACCGGGTTGTTTGGAGGAACCCAGGAAAATGACAAGACAGAGCAAAAAGCAATCTCAGACCTCCAGCCCACACAGAACAGGTCTGGGAGGTATAGACATGGAAGAAAATGGAAGTCACACTCCTAAAATCTCTGAGAGGTTAGCAAATGAAGTAAAGAAACAACTTCATGAGACTAAAAAATTAATCAGATCAGAAATAATACCTCAGTTAAAAGAAGAAATCACAAGCATAAAGAATTGCTGAGCATATCTAAAGAAGAATAGATATAAAGAGGAGCATAGAAAAATCATGGAAACCTGGAATGAACAATATAGGAAATAATTACAGTGTATGAAACATTCAAAAAGATTATCTCGGAAATTAAAATGTCATTCAAAAGCTGGCAAAATCGCTTGAAAGAGACTGCAGGTAGACTTTCAGACCTTCAAGACAGGATTGCAGCTATAGTTTGTGAAAGGAAAGATCTCTTAAAAATAACAAGGAACCAGGAAATAACAATTCAGTGGCTGCAAGACTGTGCAAAGAAAAATGATTTAAGAGTGATAAGTATCAGAGAAAAAGCAGGGATCAACACAAATGACATAAAAAGTCTATTTACAGAAGTAATAGCAGAAAACTCCCCAAACACGAGAAAAGGACCTACCATGCAGATAAGTGAGGCATATAGAACTCCAGGTATCCATAACCAAAATTAACACACACAATAAAATAATAACTTAGATCCCAGAAATTCAGCACAAGAACAGAATATTAAAAGCTGTTAGAGAAAAGAAACAGATCACCTATAAAGGAAAACCCATCAGAATTATGGCAGACTTCTCAACACAAATCATCAAGTCAAGAAGAGTTTGGAGTGAAGTGTTTCAAATCCTGAAAGAAAACAATTTCCAACCCAGATTGATGTACCCTGCAAAACTGTCTTTCAAAATTGATGGAAAAATAAGATACTTCCATGATAAAGAACAACTAAAGGAATTCATGACCACCAAACCAACCCTACAAAGAGTACTGAAGGATCTTCTAGAGAGAGATAAAAAATGACCATGGTTCCAGGAACATCAACAGAGGAGGATGGCCAAAAAGGACAGGCAGTTGAAAGAAGGGTAAAAGTGGAGGGCCAACAGCAGGAGGATAGTATGGCTGAGACTAACCAATGCTTGCTGGTTGTAACCATTAATGTAGATGGCCTCAAACACAGGAGAGTGGATCAAGAAACAGGATCCATCAATATACTGTATGCAAGAAACACAGTTAACTCGAAATTCATAGGCTGAAAATCAAAGGAGAGAAAAACAATTATTCCATGTGACTGGAGACCATGAAAAAGCAAGGGTAAGTTGCCCATCAACCACAGAATGGATAAGATACGGTATTTTCATACAATGGAAAGTAGAATAATCTTGAGGCTCTTGTAGGTAAATGGATGCTACTGGAGATCATGCTCATTGGTGAAATGGTTTGGACTCATATGGGTGAATACCAAGTTATCTCCCTAGCATTTAAAAAAAAAAAAAAAAACCAAAACAACAACAAAAAAAAAACCAAACTGAAGGACTTCGTGGGATCCAAAAAGCACAGTAGATATTATGAAAGTAATACAGGAGGAAATGCCTAAGAAGGAAAGTGGTAACCACTGTTCATTTCCTTTTATCTTGTTTCGAATTCTTGTATTGTTTTCATAATTTTGTTAGGTTTGGTTTTATTCTGTCTTGTTTTGTTAGATTTTACTGTGTCATGGTATGGGTAGTGATTTTGAAGATAATGGGATGTGTTATGGTAACCATTGTTGATTTCCTATTATCCTGTTTTGAAGTCCTATAATATTTTCATTCTTTCATTTTGATTGGTTTTATTCTGTTTTGTTTTGTTTGATTTTATTACGTGTGATAATATAAACATCCATTTTGAAGAAAACAAGACATTATGGTAGGCATTGTTGGTTTCCTGTCATCTTGTTTTGAAGTCCTATAACGCTTTCATTCTTTTTGATTGGTTTTATTCTGTTTTATTTGATTTTATCATGTGTGATAGTATGGACAGCTATTTTGAAGAAAACAAGAGACTTTATGGTAGCCATTGTTCATTTCCTGTTAATCTTGTTTTCAAGTCCAGTAATGCTTTCATTCTTTTGTTTTGATTTTTAATCTGTTTTGTATTGTTTGATTTTATTATGTGTGAAGGTATGGACAGCTGTTTTGAAGAATACAAGAGACATTGTGGTAGCCATGTTCATTTCCTGTTATCTTGTTTGGAAGTCCTGTATTGCTTGCATTGTTCTGTTCTGGTTAGCTTTATTGTGTTTTGTTTGGTTTGGCTTTATTCTCTTTAAAATAATTTTTTTTTAAAAGTCATGGGCTGGGAATTTAGCTTAGTGGCATATGTGCCTGCCTGGTAAGTGCACAGTCATGAGTTCGATCCCAGTACCAAAAAAAAAAAAAAAAAAGAAAAAAGAAAAGAACAAAGAAAAAATCATTACACAAACAGCCTCAGAATAACCTTTGAATTGTTTTTACTTATTTTTTTAAATGTGTACATGTTTGCAGTGCATAATGACTACATTCATCGTGAGGAGTTGGTACATATACATAATGCCATTTCTATTCTTTTTGTTTCTCTTTCCCCTCTCCTCCTTCCTTACTCTCTGCATCTCTTGGATCCCTACTCCTTTGCAAAAGATCTATCTTCCAGTTTCCTAAATGGGAGAGTTAGGTTGGGGGCTAGACTAATGATTGTACCTTTTAGCAGACTGCATTTGTAGCACAGCTACTGGTACAGTAGGCATTGCAGAAAGAATTTAATTCTACAGAACCTGTTAGATGCACAGTATATTATCAGTTTTAATTTAAGTAGCATTACTATCTTCATATATGTATATAAATGAATTTAAAGTCTTTATGAGTTCATTCAAGTTCTTGATCTTCTAACACATTCTCATCCTTCCTAAATTGAAATATTACAAATTTCATGACACTCTTTAACCATTGGATTTGAAGAGGAGAAACAATATTTCTTTTGCGGCCTCTTCTGTCTTCTTGAAAAATGAAAACTATCAGGGGTTCTGTTTCAGATGGTTTTATCAGCAGAATTTTGGTTGATATTTTAAATTTATGGAAAAGTTGTGTCTCAAACCTGTTTTTCATGCCTCCTTCTAATGCTCACACAGTGTACATGTCACAGGAGACCTATTTAAGATCACGGTATTTCTTTGTTACATCTGCCCACAGAAGCCATTACAGTTTTCTGGTATTTTACAACTGATCACACCTTTTGCCTTTTTATGTGGTATCATTTTCCATGCTACTCCCAAATTAAGAGTGCCCATAATATAAATTTTAAAAATATAGTAAACCCTTCTGTAGTGCCACTTGTATGTAGTAGTTTTAACATTTTGTCCACTTTGCCTGCCCCACCCCCTCTTTCTCTCACTAGCTACTTTTTCCTTCCTTCCTTTCTTCCAACCTTCCCTTTCTTTTTTTGTGACCCATTCTCATGAATGCTGCATTTTGCAAACATCTAAAAATAAACATTTTCTTACATGCATCATATTTAAGGGTAAAAAATCCTCAATGTCTTAAACTCTTTCTATTTGTTCCTCTAAAAGGTCAGTTTGTGCTTCAACCAGACACTGTGATCTTTCACCTGGCTTTGTAGTTCTTGTGAAAGTATTTTCATGTGTGGCTAATTCACATTGCCTATGTTTACCTGAGCATCCCAAAGGGTCCACTAGACCCACACCATTCCAGATTTTGTTAGAAAAAGTTTTCTTTTGATTTTTCTGGTAGAAGTCGCCCAGTTCAGTATAGTGGCTCATGAAAAACCAGATTTACAAGTTTTGGAGAATGTCAAAAGTGAATCATCGGTTTACTCATGCATGGATGATGAAGATGATCTGTTATGGTAAATTACATCCTTTCATAACAAGAGTGGTATTGGTTGATGATGATTATGATGATGACAGCAACAATGACAATATGACTTTTATGTTGGCCGTGTAAGCCAAAATAACCTGTGACAGTGAAATGGAGTAAGAATCGACTAACAGACAAAGGGAATGTAGACCTCCTTGATTCAGATGATGAAGAAAACAGCAATGTGAGTACATATTTGACTATTCAAAATGGTCACGCAACCAAATGAAACGATCCTGTGTTAGAACTAGGTCCAAAAATATAGTGGAGGTCTTGTCAGAGGTGAAAGGTATTAGACAAAATCACAGCACCTCTATTCAGTGTTGGAAATTGTAACAGATGAAATGCTACAAGATGCTGTGAAACACAGAAAGGCTGAAATTAATTAAAACATTCTGTATGTACCAATGGCCATATTCAAAAATGAGTGTATTATGTCATCACACTAGCTGAACTGCAAAATGTTCATGGGTCTGCTCTGCTTAGCACGGATTTCTTATGGTAATCACAGGAATATAAAAGACCTATGGAAAAGCACTGCATCAAAAAATGGCATAAAAATTTATGCCCTTGAAGATGCAAAGTCATTATCCTTACAATTTTAACATTTATCCTGGAACTCAGCCATCAAGTCCTTATTCGTATTGTAGTAAACCAAATGATGTTGTGAACAGACTTGCTCCTGTCTCCAAATTAATGGGAATGTGACATTGAACAGTTAGTTGGTTGACTGGTTTCCAATTGATGTTACATTTGCTAACAGAGCACAAGTTGACCAGTGCAGGAAATGTAACCAGGAACAAAGGAGAAATTCCAAATGAAATGTTGCAATTTCAAAACAGAATTATATAGTACAAATTTTGGGTTTCAGAAAGATATAACATTGGCCCCCTATATGGCAGAGGAAAACAAAAAAGTACTGCTGATTTCAACATTTCACCATGATGAAAATATTGACAGAGAAACCTCAACAAAACAGAAGAGATGGAAACTTTCTACAACAAAACCAAAGATGGAGTCGATGCTGTTGATGACTTATATGGCAACTATGATGTCACTTGAAACACAAAGCATTGGCCTATGGTTGTGTTTTACTTGGTCCTAAAGGTGTGACTTAAATAGTTTGATAGTTTACAAAGAAAATAACAAGTGCAAAGTATCATGGATAAATTTTCTTAAGTGGATTGGGGCTAGAGCTCATAAGAGATCATTTACAGCAGAGGAAAACCAAAATGTTTCGCCTAGGGAAGTGCACACTGGTGAGCTGTCGACAGGTGAACAGGCAGACGCAGCATCACAAAAACCTACTATGACCACAGGAAAACAAAAAAGATGTCAACTGTGCCCTACAAGAAAGGACAGGAAAACAAAACACCCGTGCTGTCAGTGTAAGCAGTACTTGAGTATGGAACATGCAGTTGTCATGTGTGAAGACGGCCTTGAATGGGACAGTTGAAGCAGAGCTTATTTCCATAGTAGATTTTTGTTTGCATTTACATTGTTTTGTAGTTCACATAACTTTTTATTTTCTATGTTATTGTTTATGTTTGTAAGCAAGTACACAGTTGATGTAAAATATTGTCTATTCTAAATGTGTAGTGCATATTAAGAATTCAATAATTTTATTTCATTGATATTTTGTGTTCCTGTTAACTACACATTGCATAATTAGAACCTCCTGGCAAAACAGCAAGACCATTGAGATGTCAAGTATGTCCTACAAAAAGGCCAGGAAAGCAAAAGACATGTGCTGTCAGTTTAGTGCAATGAGTGTGTATGGAGCTTGCTGTTGCCATGTGTGTGGACTGCCTTAGGTGTGATAACTGAAGTAAAGATTTTTTTTTGGTAGAGTGCTATTGGTATTTTCATGTAGTTCATATAAGAATTTATTTCTGATGTTCTTTTTTTAGAATTTGTACTTCAAAAACCAGTCCATTTTGAAAATTTTGATGCTTTTTAAATAAACAATGGATATTAAAAACTCAATACTTAATTTGTGTGATTTTTCCTATTAAGTACTCATTGTTTAGTATAGTAAGACTTACAAAATTAAAATTAATAGAAATATTCTAAAAAGTAAATGTGAGTGTGACAGACCCATGTTTCTCTACGTTAATGACAAAAATTAGTCTCATGCTCCAGGGACTATCTTGTTGTATCTCTAGGCACTTTGTTGCCTAAGAGCAGATTGACTTTATTTAGTGCTGAGGGTCAGACACAAGACCTTGTGCATGCAAGGCACGAGCTGTACCATTGAGCCACATCCTTAGGCCAAAGCAGGTTGACTTTAAAGACTGGGCTGTATTGAAGAATTTTTGGCTTATGTGTTCTTGTGTACATTATATTGATATATAAATACAAGGCATCAAGTCGTTTCTCAAAGTATGATCATTTAGTTAAGTGGTGTTCATCAGCTCTGTCCATATGGTAATTAGCAGTTGATCAGTGAAGTGACATATATACTATTTATCTTTTCTTAGCAGCCTTTAACCTATATTTTTAGCATTCATTGATTAGCTTTGTCTGAATCAGTTATTTGTGCTTGCAGAATAGTACTTTCTGCTAACCCTATTTTTCAGGATCTTTTACCCAACTTCCCTTTGTTAAAAACACCTTGTCAGCTAGGATTGAACTGCTGTGCTTCCTGGCAAGATGGGTTAAGTGCTTTCTGCCCTTTAAAATGCCAGCTCTTTATTCTGAAAATCAGTTGCTAGTCGCCTCCAATAGTGGCAGATAACTTTCTCAATATTACAGAAATATATTTTTATTGTTTCATCATTTCAGTTGCTATTCCTTTTTTTTTTTAACAGGTTTTGTTTTTAGAAGTTTTAAATTTACAGGAAAATTGAGGCCTATCATATAACAGAATTCCTATATACCTCATTCTCAGGCTCTCCTATTAGCATCTTATATTAGTCTGGCACATTTGTTACAGTTGGTGGATTTTAGTCATTCACGATTATTAACTAAAGCCAACAGTATTAGTGTCTGAGAATACACAGGGCCATTAGGAAACTCCATCTGTGTCAGGTATTTGAGGATCAAGATTTAGACAATTCATGTTTGTGTGGGAGTATCAGTAAAATTGTTAAATCTCTAGCCATACTCACAATGTTTTGTTTTGTTTTGCTTTGCTTTGTTCAAACCATAGATGATTGCTATCTGGAGTGAAAGGATATAGCAGTGTTATCCTGCCAGTATCAAAAGAATAGTATGAGTATCACACCTAAGCCACTGAAATGAAATGGACACACTGACAAACACAAGAATAAAGCTGTGTGTATTTATTAAAGAGATCGAATTTGTAAGAAAATCCTTCCCATAGGTCCTGTTTCATTGTAAGGAAATACTAATTTTATCGGGCTATTTCTAAAGCAGCTATTCTTAAACCTTTTAGTCTTGGAATATCTGCAGTATTCCTGAGAAACACTGAGAATCTCAAAGATTCTTTGTTTGGACAACAGCTATTGAGATTTACCTTATCGGAAATTGGAACTTTAATCCAGACAGTGTGGTGTGTACCTGTAATCCTAGCACTTGGGAGGCTGAGGCAGAAGAGTCGTGAGTTAGAGCCTGAGCTACCTACTGAGACTTTGTCCCCAAAAGGAAAAGAAGAAAATTAGAACTTTAAGGAATATTTGTCAACCAGTTCATTTATGAAATAATTTAACACAAATTTTTTAATAAAAATAGCTGTTTCCCAAAAGAAAAAAATAAAATCTGTTGTGATCATTATTACACCCCTAGAAGACTCAGCTGTACTCTGGTAAGAGAATGAGTAGAAAAGGCAAATGATGGACATAGCTAGGTCCACACTTTTGTCATTTAGCCCTTTAAAGTTGCAGGTTTTGTGTTGCTGTCCACTCCCAAGTGCTGTGCTCACTCTGTACTCTGAGCCCTTGCTGAGCCAGGTCCAAGATCATCTCCCTCCAGCTGCCGACATAATAATCTGCTAGGAACTCATCCTGCCACAGAAGATAGGCACTGGTGTTTACTTGTTTCTGAGAGTAATCTATACAAAAAATAAATAAACAGGAAATGAAAGAGATCTGGATAAGCTTTTTAAGCGAATTAGAATGTTTTTTGTTTTTGGTACCAAGAATCAAATTCTGGACCTTGCACTTGCCAGGCAGGCGCTGTGCAACTGAGCTGTATCCCCAGCCCTAGTTTCACGATTTTATACAATATTTCTGTAAGCTGAGTACTTTATTTCCTTATGATTGATCCTCTGTCTTAACTAAAGAGTGCCTTCTAAATTTGGGCAGTGAGTCAGCTAGTTTATAGTTCTTTGAATTCTTCGTTATTTATTTATTTTTGCCCAAAAGCCAGTCTTACGTTGTTGGCCCATTCAGGGGGGTCCAAGGGAGATTTTCTCAGGTGAGGTCCCAAGGTTAAAGGACGCATGTGTGCGCCAGACATCAGCAACAACAGCAGGCAGCATGAAGCAGAGCAGAGAACCAGAGCCAGAGCTGCCTGCATTTTTATTGTATAATTCTTATACAGGTTGTTGCCTTGTACTTACATTCTTACATAGTGCTGTAACCAGTGCATGCATGTTTACCGGTACTAAATCATGGTTACATAACTGTATCCCACTGGGCAAGCGGGGTCGTGTCTTCAGATGTCCTTAGATGCCCCTGAGCTTTGAAGCAGTCTGTTTCCCCACATTTGTATTTTGTGAAATAAGTAAAATTACCAAGTACTTTTAGAGTCATAAGGAGACTGATGAAATGAATTGGGAACATTTCCTTGAGTCAAGTTCCTTTAACATGTACACACACAACACGCACATTGCTACATCCCTGCCAAGCCTAACTATGAAGAAAATACGAGTAAACTTAAAAATGATGTAGTACAGATTGGTGCTTCCAAAAATACACATATTTTTTCTTATTCTTGCTAAGTATAGCTAAAAACTCTGGCTATTCTCTATAAAACAAATATATGAAAAGACCAAAATGAAAAGAAAATTAATCAGCTCAAGACCTTGAGATCCAGTAATTTGACTAAAAGTCCTAGTTTTTTTGGGGGGTGGGGTCACTGGGAATCAAACTCAGGACCTTACACTTGTCAGGCAGGCGCTCTACCACTAAGCTAAATCCCCAACTCCTAAAAATCCTGTATTTTCTTATTGCCTCATTTATTCTTGAATGGATGTGGGAAGCTAGCTGTCCAGAAATGTTGCGTATAGACAAAAAGTAAGACCCAAGAAAAATCTATTCTCTGTGAGTAAGGAGCAGGAGAAGAATAGCCTAGCAAGACAGAAGTTTTAGGGAACAACCACTCCACTTAAAGCACACTGCACAGAAAAATCACCCAAACTAGCAAAGACCAAGTGGAGGGGACCTGGATTTCACCATTTTCTAGCTGCACCAAAGCAGCCCCTCCTACTTGAGTCAGCAGAGGCAGTATGGAGAACAGTACCTGTTGGCAGTGAGCCTGAACCTGAACCTTTGCACTATGAGTTCCTCCTTCCTTTCCCTCTTTCCTGCCCGAGGTCTACAGAAGCCTAGCAAAGAACCTGTGCTTCTACTCTGTTGGGTAGTTCATCTGGCAAGCAGTGTCAAGGAGGAATCCTGCTGTCATAAAATAGAGGATGTAATTAAAATTCAGTCTCCAGAAATGATATTTCAAGTATCCAGATTTCAATACAGAATCTCTCATACCAAGAACCAGGGAAGTGTCAGCATGAATTAGAAAAGACATTACATGATGACACTGAGATAACATGGACATGAGAGTGATCTGACAAGGATTTCAGCATTGCCAAAAAGTTGAAGTCCAAAGTCTCCTCTGAGACTCAAGGCAAACTCTTAGCTGTTAGCATCCGTAAAAATAAAAAGAAATTTAGACACTCTGGTGGATTAACTAATGGTCAACCTGTAATACCCAGCTCAAGTGAATCAGCATAGTTCTGGGGTGGAAGGCCCACCTGAGTGAGGATTGTTGCCACTGACATAAAAGGAGACCTGGAGGGGAAGATGCTGGTGCTGTTGATTCTCTTGGAGAAGCTTGTCATGCTGGCTGTCCTGATATGAACTCAGCTGTTCTCATCATTGAACGAGCATGGGTACTTGCTGTTGCTGAAGATGCTTGTGGTTCTTTTGCGGGGAGTTCTGGTCCTTACCTGAAGCATCACTTCCTGGCTCCAGTACAGATTCCTCAGCTTGCTGGCACAGATACTTCATCACACTGGACCTTCCCAGTGTGGATCCATGATACAGACAGGCATGAGATACTGTCTTGCATTCTAGGCTTCCATTGAACTTGTAGAGGACATTGCCATAGGCCCTAGGTCTTCAGCTGGAATGCCACGAGATCCACACCCTCAGCTGGATTGTTTGAATCTCTGTGGTGTGGACAGATCTCCTGCACTCTTTTGCATTTGACCCTTTGGGTGAATATTTAAAACAATTCTTTAAATTACGTGTCTTGTATTAAATCTTTTCCCTTGTAAACACTGACATACAGTGGCATGGGGTAAACATTTCCATTCCAAAAGGGCGAAACAGGAGGATAGAAATGAATCAGACCACAGTGTAGCAGGGCAAACATTGAATCCCATAGCTCTGTGTCCAGCTCTGGGGCAAGATGTGAGCTTCAAAGGGCTTGGGCAGCCTTGCCCATGTGACATTACCTGTTGCAATGTTCATGGCCTCTTTTTTGAGTTAGCTGTACTCTCTGCCAGTGGCTTTCTTCAGACATTCCACATTCGTGGCTTCTTCACCTTCCTGGGGTCCCAACCACTGTACTTCTGTCTTCATTTTCACAGCTCTGCTTTCTCAGGGACACACTGCGTGGCCTTGCAGGCCTTCTGAAGCCTAGGTGGACGTCTCCCTGACCCACAGCTGTCGGCATTCTGCATGTCTATAAAACCAGTGTCATGTGGGTGACACTAGCTCCAGTCACATGGAGCTTGGCTTCAGAGGCCTTTGAGTGCATGGATGGCAGAACCTGTGAACCAGAGTCCCCTGAAGCAGATCTGCTGTGTGGCCCTTCTGAAACAGGCCACCTCGGAACTCTTTTCAAGAAGCTTACACTGTTGACCCAGTGAAGGGTGTGGTCTTGCGGGTTCCTGAGATGCACTCAGTGCATTTTTCCTATTGTCCTCATGCAAAGTGCTTGACTTCTTTTTAATGCTAGTCTTTTTGGCAGCTTTGCTCTCCTTTGCTTCAGTTTCACTAGCTTTTCTTTTCTGGCAAAACTCCAGATTTTTCAAATGAGTTTTTCTTTTGCTCCCAATTCTCACTGTAAATTTGGCTGAATGCAGAAGTACTTATGCCACAGTCTGAATATTGTATTGTCTGAACTTTTCTCTACCAGATCAGGCCGCCACTCTATAATCCTGATAAAGTAATTGCTGGGGGTGGAGGGTGAGGGGAGGCGGGCATCAAATGGAGTTAAAGGAAAAACCTGAATTAACCAGAGTTATGGAAATGGTATGAGGATGCTGCTTTTACAGGTGACTTTTACCAAGGAACCTGGCCTTAAAAGAGCTCCATTTCAGTATTTCCATAACTGTTGGATACTGCCGTCTGATCATATTATTAGAATTTCAGAATTACCTTATTGAAATCAATGTTTTCAACTTTCTGCTTTTCCACTGTTGCTTTGTCAGTCTCACTTATTTTTGGTTGACTTGCCTTAGTTAACTGTGCAGTTTTCATTTTTCTTATGTTCGCAGGTTCTTTCCCTACTGCCCTAGTCTCTTCACTGCTCTTTAGGACTTAATGTACTTTTC
>RJWT010028800.1:0-15110 GCA_004365215.1 Cuniculus paca | reverse complement strand
GCTAAGCATTTGAGTGTCGTGATGCCGCAGTGGCCTCAGCTTCCAAGTTTATTAAAGAGGCTAATTCCTGACAGTGAATTAAAGTTAGGGCTTGATTCATACTCAGATACATGGGAGAAATTTGCTTAGGAAAAAAATGCCATTCATAAAGAGACAACTAGATTTATGATCTATCATCAGGAATTTGATAAACTCACAATGGTCAAAAGGGACTGTAGTAGGATTCATTAATGCAACAGGATTCTTAGCATTAGAAAGAGGGAGCTTTGCAGATAGAATTTATTTTTTCTTGCTTGTATTTGGACAGTGTCTCTTGGATCTTTGTACAAACTTACACTCCTTGCCTTATTCAATCTATAATAATTTAGCCCTTGGATTAAAAGAAAGGATCTTTCTATCATCAGACAACTCAACATGAATGAAGGCTTTGCCAGGAGGAAACAAGAGACTTGAATGCAGGCAGTGAGCTTCTCCATAGGAACAGAGATTGGATATCGGGTATTACTTGCAGAGAGGGCAAACTTGGCTCTCCTGAGTGAGAGGTCCCCATAAAGTACAGCATAGCGTGGGTGGAAAATAAGAGCTCAGCCAGTATGTGTCCCCGCTGGTGTACAAATGCATATACACCTTCTGAATTTAGATGTGACTATGGAAAATAGGAGAATAAGAGGAGATCTGCGGGATACAGACAACAACTATGCCGAAATTCACTCATTCAAAAATATTTATGAACGCATGCTGAGCTCCAAGCACTGTGTTAAATCACGGAGATACATGTGAGACACAGGTGACCTACTTGCTCTCAGGAGTTTACACTGAAGCTGTGAGTGGTATAAGAGCAAGGAACATCAAACAGGAAACATAGGCAAGTAAGCAAGGTAAGCGCAGAGCAAGATAATACTGTATGAAAATAAATGCTTGTGGGACTGAAAGTCACTTGGAGCAGTGAGCTGCTCTAGATAGAAAACTTAAGGAAAAGTTTATGATAAGGTGGCTAAGAAACAAGACCTGAAGGGTGAGAATGGAAGAGTTTTTCTAAAGTCTGGGTGTGGTAGATGGAGTAGGAGCAGAGAGGATTAGTTGAAAAGCTCTGAGAAGATGAACCTTTGGCTTCTTGGAGGAAAGGAGAGGAAGTTGACCATGGTGGAGTAGGTAGAATGGGTACAAGAGAAAAGTGGTGGAGAAGATATGCTGAAGTGGTTTAAACCTATGAGTGCTATCCCCTGGCTTTAGTAAAAGCACAGACTTTCTCTGTGAAGGACTGACTGCAAAGTGGTAAGAATAAGTACAGGGAAATACGTTAAACCTACCTAGTAATTCAGGCAAGATTATGGCAGCTTGGAACACGTGGACACCGTGCAGATGGAGAGTTGGGGTTGATCTGGGAGTCAAAGCGGACTATAATTCCATAGTCAGTTTCTTCTACTGTTTGCATTTTCCCCCCTACCACACACCTAAGATTTATACGGAGATTAATGAAATGGTACCCACACAGTGCTTTGAATTCCTTGGAGGGAAGCAAAGCATTATTATTATTTTCTTTACTCATATTATGAATTTATTAACTTTTACCTCCTATATTGAGGTAGGTATTTCACTGACAGCTGGGGTCTCATTTAGCTAACCAGGTGCCCATGTTAAACAAAGGTTATATTATTATTGAAGTTATTATTAGAAAAATATAATAGCTCATGTTGAATACCAATAACAAAACCTAATTTCATATAACTCCCACAGGCAGCTTTAGTTATGGGGCAGGGGTAGGTGTGCTCAGTGAGAGTGTTACTGATACCCAATGTCTTCTTTTCTTACCAGCTTTAAAAGGGTTTGGAATCTTGAATGATTCCAGACCAATACATTCTGAATGACAGCTTTGCACAGTGGTCAAAACCAAAACTTTCTCCAGAATTTTCAATTAATCTCTTGAGGCAATGAGGGCCAACATGTGGTCAGGGGAATGGGGAGGGGTGGGGGAGGGGCCCAAATTAACTGATCCTGAAGAAGTAATTAAACCCAGGAAATCTGGTTGTAGGAGAAAAGCAATTTTGGAATATGCTTATGATTAAATTTAAGAAAACACAATGAAGGTAGTAAGAATACACATGAATAACTTTTTCATAGACTGGATACAGACAAAATTAGAGCTAATATATTACCTGAGAGTATTATAATAACCTGCCACCATCCAAGGACCTCATTCTCCCAAATCAGATCATACTTGGCATAGAATTCATGAAGTTGTATGCACCATCACTTAGTAACTGTTTTTTTAAAAAATTTAGTACAACCCACAGAGTAATGTGGGTTACATGAGGCAACTGTACATAGAACTCTAGATAATATCCATTAGGTACAGTCAGGTTTAGATACTTCCTCATAGCTGAAACACAACTCCCAACACTCAGAACTTAGAGAAGGAGAGGTTTATTTTGACTCACATTTCACTCCATAGCTGGGGGGCTCCAAGGCAGATTGGCATAGCAAAGGGGCAGTGCTGAGGAGACTTGCTCATGGCATAGCAGTGAGGAAGCAGAAAGAGAGAAAGGGAGAGAGAGAGAAATCAAGGGAGGAGAGTGGGATATATGTGTCCTTCTGGGGGATGCCCCCAGTGACCACACTCCAGGCTTTACCTCCCAAATCATATTTAGCTATAAATTCATCAGTGGATTAGTATCATGTCATTGGTATCACGCCCTTAAGATCCAGTCACCTCCCCAACATTCCACCTACGATCACATGAAGTTTTTGGGGTACATCTAGATATAAATCATAACATCAGGTAAAATATAGCCCATAATATGGACTGGATATTTATTGAGGATGCAGTTAATTGCTGTTACTGTTTATGTGTGTCAGTGGGGTGCATCTTAAGAAGCTGGAAATAAGTGTTTGCTGTGAGGCAGGAAATCAATACTAAATAGCTGGACGATGGCCATTACCAACAGCATTAACTCAAGTAATATGCCCAAGGGGCAGAAGAAGTGTCTTTCCTCCACGCAAGAGAGAAGTTGCGAACTCTGGAAAATACTAACTATCCTTATCCTTCTTAGACCCAGACTCTCAATTTCCAGGTTCCCATCTATCATGGGCAACATTACTACAGTCTTGTCTACTCGGTTTTCATTTTCCTCATATTTTAACAGAACTCTCATTGTATTTGGAGTGACCAGGGGCCTAGGTAAAATTACTCAGCTTCCTCAATTCCCTACCCACTAGAATTGGTTATGTTATACAGTTCTGGCTAATGAGAGGTGAAAACCATTGAGCAGAGTTTCCTGGGAAGTTAAGTTGTTTCCCTGATTCAAAAAAGCCCGAATTGAATGGCATGGCTTTTTAAATTTTTAGCAAATCATCCTTTCTCTTCTTTCTTTTCTTTGTTCAAGGGATTTGGATATGGTGCCTGGAGATAGAGCAGACAAAGGAAGAACGCGAGACCTCAAGTATGAGGACAAACGTTTACTCACTGAGAATGCGGTAGAGTTAAGAAAAAGGCCGAGCACCTGCAGGTATCAGTGAGCAGCAAGAACGATGCCTGCATCGCCTGTTTTCAGAGTTTTACATTTTGATGCCATAGCCGGGTGTGGTCTCTGTTGCTTGCGTACTTTCCTGCAACTCACCGGGTGACCAGGTTGACATTGAGCTAATCAAAGAATATGGAAACAAAACAGAAAAAAGCCAAACAACCAAAAAATGAGTTGTGATTCATGCAATTTTCCCTAACAGTAAATGATTCCATTTTCCATCCTCAGCAACTTTCTTTTCCACTCCCTCAGTACACAAATTTTCTTGATTAAAGAAGCCATCTATGATGAAATATACCCTGGCCACATGAGAGATCATCTCCAAAGCAAGTAGCATTTTATTTAGAGAACTAAGGGTATAATTACTTTCCATTGACCCTCAACTTATAAAAGGGAGGACAGGTCATGGAAGGTTGTAGATCTATCTTGTTTTATTTCTAAACAAATTCTATTTTTATTTCTCCTGGTTGGATTGGGTTTTCCAATGATCTTCACTGCAAAAGGGAGATGCAAAAGAGTATATACAGTTCTTCATGGAGTGAGCACACTCAATAGTGATCGAATTTCAAAAGCCACTTCTCCTTGGGAGCAGAGGGTTGAACACTGGCACAGATGCCTTTTCTTCCTTCCTGAAGTTGACAGAGGATGAAGCAAGGCAGTGAGAGCTGGCAAGGTTATAAGGGGCTTGCCGTTCCCCTGCCAAAAGTCCACGGCTAATGCTGCTGATTATAAGACTCTCTCCTGTTAAGCCAAACCGTGGACTTGGAATCTATAACACAGTGTCTCAAAACAGGCCATACCAGCCTGTGGAAGAAAGATGACATGCCACATAGATCTGTTTGGCATCACTGATGAAAGTTAAAGACCAGTCCCCTGAATGAGTGGGAAAAAAAGAATTACTCAGACCCATAGTCTACTTCTGCAATATAACTATTTGGGGATGTCAGTCATCTGGGCCAGTTGATTCTCACAGAGCAATCCACTCTCTACAGCTAAGAAGAACATTACCTCTGGGAAGCTTCAATCCCTTTTTGGAATGAGACTTACATTTTTGTGGTTCTGGGGGTTCCTGGGGACCAACATAGAAGGCATGGTACAATCTCTTGTCAGTTCTCATTCTCCAACTCACTTGGCTCAGACCCAAAAAGTGATATCATATGTAAGGTATATCTTAACTCTTCCCATTGCTGATTTACTCACTGACTCCTTTTGACACTCCTACCCTGAAAAAAGCAACAAATTCCTGACCCACAGGCTCTCAAAAACAGCTTGAATGGATGAATGCACAAATGCAATTTCATTTCAGGAAATAGCTCCTAGAAGCCTTCTGAAGGCTATGCAAGGATCTCCGAGACCTTTGATCTGTATCACCACCTTAGGTATCTTTTCTAGAAAAAAATTTAAATATCTTCTCACGAGCCTAAAGTCAAATGGCACTGGTGAGAATGTGCTTGGAGTGACTTGACCAGTGAGCATTTCTACTCTGGGTAACTGGGAAAAGCTCAGCTGTCAACCCACTCAGGGGCCCAGTAGAGAAAGTCTGACAACTGCCTATGTTCTGCAAGCTGCCCATTGTACGTGCAAGAACAAAGGTTGTAGCAGATGTTTGCACAAGAGTTGTCCCATTGAAAAACTGGCTCCAAGTCAAATTAAAAATAGGACTTTATTAAATAGATCACACTTGCTCAGTGACAGTTCCTCACCTGTCTTTGTATCACCCAAGGTCAATGTTGCCAGCTGCTTTTTATATAGCCTACTGATTCCCATGATATCTTTTAAAACATTAATGCCATATGCTATATAAAATCTCATCTCACCTAAATGACTAGGAGACCAGTGTGACATGTCTTGGATTGGGATGGAAGCCACTCATTATCACCAGATCCCTTTGTCCTCCTGGGACAAGGGCATCACCCAGATCCATGGGAGTGTATGCATAAATGATGCCAGGCTAAAATGCGTTCAGCTTTCATCAGTTCAGCATGCATTTACTGAGACCTGCAATTTTGCAGGCTTGCAAAGTCCTGAAGACACAGTGGTGAAAAAGCCCATGGTGGTCTGGCCTTGTGGAGCTTTGAATCAGGTGCTGGAGTTCATATCTCTTCCATGTCATAGAGTACTTTTGAGGTTTGGTGAAATTTATGAATTCCCTCTGAGAACAATATCTTCAAATACATTGAATACATATGGGTTATAAAGAAAATCAAAGATTATGAAATTGTTATTTAAGAAACTTAAAAATTGTCATCTAATAATACACATGCTTGTAACATCTAGCAAGTATCATAATTTAGAAATGATGATATGCATATATGATATTTCAAGAAATCAGCAATGACTGTAATGTGATACAGTGTTTGTGATCTGTTGCTGACAAAGTCCCAGCTACTTCTTATATGACTCTGTTTTGATGCCTCTATTCATACCAGTAGGAAATGATAGATTTCAGTTTGAGGTTAGTGAAAAAAGATGTGGTTTTCTTCCCCAATTAAGTTCACAACCTGTCTACTGAATATTTATCTTTAGATCACTTGAGGGTTCGTCAAGCCAGGTTGTAGATGATTAATTTGGTAATTCTACTGTACTGCATCTCCATCTCCACTTATAAATAAATATAATGTGTGGCAGGTTGTGATCAAAAGGTACAATAATATCTACTCCATCAGGAGTGAGAAGACCAGGACATTTGGAGGAAGTAAAAGATAGGATGAGGCGCAGAAGATATTAAACCAAAGGAAGAGGAAAAAGAAAGGAGAAAGTGGGTACCATATCATTGTAGGCAGAAGAAAGCGTATTTTCAAACTTCAGAAATCAAAATGAAAGTATGGGCAGAATGAGAAAAGTTTCTGGCTCTAGACTGTGAAGTGGCAAGAAATGTGTGGTTGGGAAGAGTTAAGGGCTAAGACTAAAGTGATAATGACATCAGACTTTAAGAGACAATATTGTCCCAAAAGAACAATGAGAGACCATCATTGGTTCTCAGGAATTGTGTTAATTAAAGAGAGAACTAGGGCTGGGGATCTAGCTCAGCAGTCTAAGCGCCTGCCCAGCAAGTGCAAGGTCGTGAGTTCAATCCCCAGTGCCACAAAAAAAAAAAAAAAAAAAAAAAAGGAGAGAACTTTGATTGCTATGTCAGATCCATATCAAGGGCCAAAAGAAACAGAGGCAGAAAAGCCAGTTAGAGGCTCCTAGGTTAATGTAGCCACTGCTTTGATATGGTTGATGGAGGAGATGTGGGAGTGAATAGAAATTTTGGTACTAGATGATGCCATTTACTGCCACTGAGATTGCAGAAACACACATGAGTTTAGGGTGAGGCAGAAATATTGAACTTGGTTTAGAACGTGATTTTCAAGTGGCCCTGAGAAATGCTAGTGGTTATCACCAATATGCAATTGTCTATCTGCATAGAATCTAAAGTAAAGAAATGCAATCTGGACTGCAGAGATAAATTAAAGTAACACTTCTCTTGTTGGATATAAAACTCAAAATTCTGAAATTGGTGAGGAATTCTATTGAATTACATGTTAAGTATGTTAAAAACTACCATTTAATGAAATATAACTCACATAATAATGATTACTTTGTGTATATCTTCTCAGTCTCCCCAAATTTTTTGATCTAGGTATGTTTATGTTATCTTTGCATCAAGGGAAATCAATACTAAGAGAATGTAAGTAATTTGTAGGTCATATAGTAAGAGACAGAACCAGACTTTAACACAGGCCATCTACATGCCAAACCCATACTCCTCATGTTGTACTCTAGGGATTTCCTAACTAATTACCCTTCTTGAGATAAATAGAAAAGAAAATTTCAGATTTTATTTCTTTCTCCCTAAAAAAGTCAATCAATTTCTAAAAGGTTCCTGCACATTTTCATTTGAGGGCTTCGAGGATGTCTAATGAAATCTTTTTATTTATTTCATTGCTTTGTATAGTATGTGTTAAGCATGTATTTATGAAGTGAGCAGAAACAAAGTTTCACCGGAGTTAGATTCATTTGAGAAGAAGACTCTGCATGGAAATTTTATGAATTAGGTAGTACTATGTTAGCTGCAAGAGATGTAAATCTACAAAACAAATTCAAACTAGCATAAGGAGGAAACATGAAGGTTAGTTTAAGAATAGATGAAAAGTTCTCTTCAGGATGGCTGAATCTAGCTATGGGTCTGGTTTGTCACTAATTTGGTCTCCTTATTTCCTTTACTGTGCTGGGTTTGTTACAAGGTTACCCCCAGTAGCTCTAGGCTGACATCCTCCTTCATCCATTTCCAGGAATAAGAGCTTTTTATTCCAGTCATTCCAGTATGATTCTTTGAATTGCATCTCTTTGGTCTGGCCAAAAAATATTCATATTGAGCCAATTGCTGTGGCCAAGAGGAAAGACTGTGATGTCTGGTTGGGTCTGAGTCATGAGTCCACCCTTCAAGTGAGGGGTTGGAAGTTTGTGGGAAAGGATGAGGGTGCTCTCAAAACCAGATGAACCGAAGTGAGGAGGGCAGTGGGCCTCCTTGAAAATCCAGCAACTGCTAATAGCAAAGGGAGGAATATGTTCTGGGTGGGCAAAAACAACAGATGTCCATTACATTTGGCCACAGCAAAATAAGATTCTGGTTTGTCACAAAGAATGCAGTTTTCATATAAATATCTTTGTGTCTAGAGATAAGAATATTTTCAACAACAGTAAGTTCTATAGTTAACTATTCAATCACCTTGTGTTACTTTACAATAGTCATTTTGATTTTAGCTAGAATTGACTAACCTAACTAAGATGTAAAACTTTAAGGGACACTTAATTTCAAAACCCAAAAACAACCACTAGCAATGTCATCTGGCTTACTGTCAGGAATTTCTAAAGCAATATATTCTGTGATTTAAAAAAAAATCATCCCTGACACCAGTGTAACTTCTGTGCAAAGAATAAGAGACTAATCTTAGAGCAGAATAAGAAAATTTGTCCACATTATCTAAAACCTATTTGTTTCCTAAATCCAGATAGTCAAAGTTATTACAGTGAGGGATACCTTTACTGGTTTTAGACTAATAATGCTCTGTACTTTAGATGGGAAAACTTGTACTTTTTGGTATATCCTCACAAACACCAATGACATACACAATTATGTAAATGTAACATTTAACAAAATAAGAACAAAATTCTATCTGTTAAAGATGAACTATAGCATTCTCAAGATGTCTGAAAGTGTTAGTTTTGTCTAGAAGTAAAGCAAAGGAAAGAGTAACTAGCTACCTAACATAACCAGTAGGCAGATACATTATCATTAGCAGTGTATTTTTGTAGTGTCAATATTAGAATGCCCCTACAGATATATATCTAGATATTTCTTAGTGAGTAAGTTTATTTCGCAATAAAGCAGAGCAAAATTTGATTTGGGATTTTCTTAGATTTTCTTTTCTCCCTTTCCCTTTTTCTGTTTTTTGGTACCTAGAGAAATTTGTTAAAGAAGGAACAATAAAGACATTGTTCCAGAAAACTGATGAACATCAATATTTTAAGATCAAGTGAATGCAATGTAGGATGCAGTTTATGTGCATTAAATACCTATTATGTACATGTTATTTTGCAATTAAAACAAGCTTTTAAATTTGAAATAATTTTAGACTTACAAAAGAGTTGCAAATATAGTGCAGAGAGCTTCCGTATGGTCTTGATCCAACAGAAGACCCACATTGGATTTAGCACAATTCTTTTTAATGCATATCTATATATCCTTTAGTCTGCATTGTTTTCACAAAAACAATAGTTACTGAGAAGTAGTGAAGATTCTCAGTGGGAAGATCTATGACATCAAATGTCATAATTTCCTTGTTCTTCACTTTTCTTGTGAATTTATCAATTTAAAAATTGGTGCTTAGCAATGTAGCACAGTGGCAGAGTACTTGCCTGGTGTGTGTGAAGATCTGGGCTTGATCAACAGCAGCAAAAAAGAAAAAATTATATTGGGAGGCCTGAGATGTAGCTCAGTGGTAGTGTACACCCAATATGTGCAAGGTCCTGGGTTTGATCTCTAGCAGTTGTATATAATATTATATACAAAACATACTATGTACATTTGGGATATTTTGCCTAAATATTTTTACCAGTTGAAGTATTTTACAATTATTTATTCAGAAATTTCCCCTTTAAAGTGGGAAATGTAGTTAGCTTGATAATCTATATAGATCCAAAACTAGTCAGCAAAACATCTTAGTACAATACTATGAGGAAGCTATCATATTTGATTAATTCAAAAACTAGGCATTTCTTTTTCAAGATGCTGAGTAAACAAACAAGAGCAGATCTTCAGGTACTTGTAACCTTAAGCCATTCTTCCTTTTTGATGTATCTACATCTCCTTTGGGGAAATTGCCTTGTCCCCACACTCTTGGTGGTAGGGCCATTCTTTATACTGGGTTCCCACTGTGTAAGTAGCATCAACTTCTCCTCCCAGTCTTGAGAAGTCACAAGGAGGTACAACATAAGCACAAGAGTTCCCAGGGCTTTGGGTCTTGAGCAGATAACAAGATGAAAAGCCTGATAGCCCACCTGACATGCCTATTAGTTTCTGGTTCCTATAGCTCAATCCTCTTTTCCTGCCCATGTCCAAGCCAGTTAACATTTTGTGTGTCCCCAACCTCCAATTTCATTCTGAGGAAGTCTCTTTTACTTAGATGAATAGAGTTGGTTTCTGTGGCTTGTAAATTGGTGCCACAAGTAAAAAAAGCAAGGTAACTCTGTAAGTATTATTAACTCCCTGGAGGCTTAGCGTTCTCTAGGGTGTGCTGCTTCCAAAACATGTTGCTATCCAATCCTTCCTTTTGTATTTAATATCTAAGCCATAGCACCTAGTTTTTAGTTGAACTTCTCCCCCAGATAATGCTCTCCATGCAGGCGAGGCAGCCTGGAGCACAGGGTTGGACACACTACAAGTGCACATGACATGGCAGGGGAAGAAATGCATGACTGTGAAAAACACTTCTCCTAATCTCTTTGTTTGGGCTGCTATAATGAAAGATCATAACCTGGTTGGTTTATAAACAATAATTATTTCCCATAGTTCTCTCAGTTTCTCTCTCTCTCTCTCTCTCTCTCTCTCTCTCTCTCTCTCTCTCTCTCTCTCTCAGCAGCAGCAGCGGGGACTGAACCCAGGGCCTTTGGATTAAGCTATATCTTCAGCCGTTCTTTATTTTGAGATGTGTTCTTACTTAAATCACTAAATTACCCAGGTTGAATTCGAATTTGTGTTCAAATCTCCCAGAGTGGATTATAGGTATGTACCACCAAATCCAGTTTATCTGTGGTCTCTTTTATTTAGTGTACTAATCCCCTTTTGAGGGCTCTATCCTATCCAGATGACCTAATCACCTTCCAAAGGCCCCCACCCACTTCCTAATACTATCACCTTGTTGGTTAGGATTTCAAGACTTAGTGGGGGAGGTACAAGTGTTCAGTTCATAGCACTCAATCAATATACACCCTTTACCACCAATTAAGAGAAGTTATATTTTAACCTTTATAATAGTTATTTTAACTTCTGGTTAAATTAACTTTCTGTTCAGTTCCAAATTAGCAAAAGAAGATGCTATTGCACTAAATATTGAAGAAGAGTCCTTTCAAGGTGCCAGAAATATCGTGGTCACATTGTTGTAAAGATTGGAAAGTGTTTACCAACTTTAACTTCATCAAATAGGTCCATATTATTACTTGGCCCAGGATGCTTTAGAAAGAAACTATTTCCATATGCTATGTGGAATCTTTGGAAGGATCACTCACATGAAGAGAGAATTTTTCTTTAGAGTGAAGATGAATTCAGAGTCATTGGGTTTATAACATGGGGAAAAATTACTGGGGACCAAAGACATAACAACATTGTTTAGCAAATGAGGGTGATGTTTACAACAGGACTGGATGAGACAGCTTTCAAACACTATGTTTATCTTTAGACATATACGTGTATAGTTCTGACAGCATGTCACTTGTAATTTTTGTAATACCATGGATATAATTTATTAGAATTCAAATATAGAATAAACTGAGCACATGCTGCAGCCCAAAGTCCTAATCTGTCTGTTGCTGACAGTTTTGTGTGTGTTTTAAGTAGAAATAAAGACATTCTGATTGAATAAACGTTTTCCTTTTGCTAACCATGCCCTCTCAGGGTTAATAGCGAGCAAATGGAACAGTGAGGAATCTCTGCAGAGGTAACCACAAATAAGACAGCCATGGAGGAGAGTGGGTTTCAGCTTTCCTGGTTGCCTGCCACGGAGGCTTGCTCATGTGTGATTGATTGCCCCGGTGACTAATACCAGTTGGCAGACATTAGTAACACTTTGTCTTGCTTTTGGTACAGTTGTTAGCTTTTCTATGTTTAGCATGTTTTCATATTTTAATAAGAATTCTGAAGCTATATATATATATATATATATATATATATATATATATATATATATTCAGCATTAGCCTGAAACTTGACACTTTTGATTCTGGGATAATTTATAGCTTCATCTGTATTTGACATAACTACAAGATGCTTTCAACATATGGAATTATGCTTGTAAAATTTAACCTTATTACATTCCTTTTCCAGCCTCTGTACATTTTTTATGAACGTTTACTTTGCATTTTAAACATTTTGATTATACATTGTTACCGGTGTTGGCATGATTTTTCAGGCAGGATTGAGGATGGGAGAAAATCGGGGGCTATGAAGAGTTTTTTTTTTTTTTTTGACAATTGACCAGGAGGCTCATTTCATTTTTGAACTGAGATGGATGAGGTACCAGGCTGAAATCCTTTGTGATTTCGCCAACAACAGGAGTACCGGGAATGTTTCTACCTCTGCACTAAAGTATCCAATGAGGTGTTGGAAACATGTGGGCTCTTCCAGTATTTCGCATGGTGCACTTGCTCCCTTGTGGGAGTTGGAACACAGCCACCAGGCAAACCATGTGAAAGGCATGAGGCTCGACAATGGTGTGATGGAAATTTAAATAGGCGAGGACCTGAGCCAAGTTTGCAGAGTATTGTTTTAGGCTGACTTTAGCGCAAGCCAATGAGTGGCTTGGGTTTCATACTTTAGGGCAGAAGTCAAAAATGGCTTAGGGTTGTCTTCAAAGTCCTGGGAGTTTCCAGATACTCAATAGAGCTTCCCTGTCTTCATTAGAGGACAGTTGTAACTGACTGGCTTGACCTAGGAAATCCCCTAGGAAAGAAGTCTCTGGATGGTTTTAATTTACAATGACGAACTACAACTAAAATTGACCAGATGACCCCCCATTCTGTATTTGCTTATTTCCCTTTATTGCAACAGGGAAGCACATTTTACGTGTTATATTATGTTCTTTCTATGAAGTTCAGTTAACATTGCCTCGGGCCCATGAAGAGAGAAAACTTGGAGGTTTTTCTTAAACAAAAGAGAGGAGAGATTGCTCCTGAAGCAGGTTTCCCAAGGTCACGGCCACTTCTAATTACAATTCTAATGAAACATAAGGAGATCTTCCCAGGAGATCATTACTTGGTAATTTTTCAACAATAGCTATACTATCTCCTTCCTTATTTGAAAAATACAGAAAAATGGCCCATCAGCGGCCCTACCATAGATTTCATTTTCATACTCGGTATTTCTGAATCCCTGATTAGTTCTCTGACAAGCAGCACATTTATATACAGTATGAAATATGAGCATTATCTGTGCCTTGGTCTTAATTTAAAATTTGCATTATACACTATTTATGTAGACCTTCCCTGAAACCTTTCGAGTACTCAAAGAAACGATTCTCCACTAAAAGAGTTTATCTTGAAATATCTATCTGAGCATTGTAAATAGCATGTTATGGATCACGTTTATTTGGACAAGTGAAATACAACATCAAAAGCTATTGCTGAAAAACTAGACTGATATGGGCATTAAAAATATAGCACCATATATCTCAGGCAAGAAAGTTCTTCGGATCCCACGTGCTATGATGGGGAATATTTAGACTCTCTAGCAAAGATTACATGTTTCTTGATTCATCTCACAGCACAAGTCTACTTCATTTGCAAAGTGATAACCTATTACCATAACTAAACCGCCTATTGCATGGAGGCTCAGAAATAAAATAAAAAGATTAGCCAGTTATCTTATTTACATATATTGAATTGCAGTAATACAGCCCGATCTCTGCCTCTCATTTGATTCTAATTAAAGCGTAGCAGAGAAACTGCAATCCACACAAGAGCTTATTTTAATAGTCAGAGCTGGCAAAGTCCCAATATCACAATGTAGCAATTAACAGCACGGCTGTATTTGCTATTCATGGTTTGATGTAAAAACTTGTTTATTAAGATGGGCTGGAGGCGCTGGTGTGCAATAGACCTGCATGTAATTAGATTCCAATTATTTGTCTGTTTCTGATATTGTAAACTGGCACTTAGCACATCAGTTAAATTGACACACGGCACTGCATGGTTTACTCGGTAATTAAAACATGTTCTGTTAATTAGATGATGACCACTTTATTTCAGGGCTCTTGTGTTTGGGTTTTCTAGTGTGCTCTGTTTGTATCATGAGCCACCAGACGCTCCTCTAATGAGTCCTTGTTTTGTTTCAATTACCACCTGCTGTTCAAAAGCAAAGCTTGTTTTAACTAAACAAAATTAATGCTTGTCTCTTCCTTTGTAAGAACTTAAACGTTAGACAAATTAATACGCTTATTATCGAAGTGCTAAGCTCTGGTTTTAAAGACTGCTAAGGCAATTAGAAGAAAGTTATAAAATGTTGTAGAGTGTGGCATAAATATTGTTTAGCGTATTAAGAGGCATTACAAACAATGAAATATTTGCCGGAGTTGAAAGGGAGCGCAGGGACTAAGACTGCCCACCCCAAAATTAAATTAGCTCTTGCAATTTGCAAAGGGATCCAGAAACCAAAAACAACTGGGGACTTTCTAGAAGACGGGTTCTGATGAAGTGGAGCATGAAGGTGCATGGCATGACCATAAATAAATCTATGAATGAAACTGGAACAACTGGGATGTTTTTCAAAACTATGCACTTGCTGCATATTCTCTTATATGAGCCATGTTGTTTCTATGCTAAAGAAACAGCAACAGCTGTTTCTAAAAACTTTTGACTACAAACACTCACAGCAATGCCACTTTGTATTTCATGAGGATTAGGGTCTGTGCTGTTAATGAAGTTTCTTATTCCACAGCCACCTCCATATCTATGATTCTCCTATGAAACCACCACAGCACAATTCCTTTCTACATTTCCACAGCCCTTCCTGTTTCAACAGCTTCTCATTGTACACCATGACATCATGACCTCTCCTCTGGTCCAGAGTTGAGAACTGTCATCATGAAAGAATAAGAACCAAAGGATGACTACTTATTTCCCAGAATATCTTCATCACTGGATTTGGAGAACTCATTAACCAGGATAATAAAGCGATGTCAGGCAAGTTAGCAACCAGCGTATGTCTAAGGAGCTATTCTAACTACATACAGGGGTTCTTTCTTTCTTTCTTTCTCCTTTCTTTCTCCCTTTCTTTCTTTCTTTCTTTCTTTCTTTCTTTCTTTCTTTCTTTCTTTCTTTCTTTCTTTCTTT
>RJWT010028799.1:0-15107 GCA_004365215.1 Cuniculus paca | reverse complement strand
GAATTGGTAATAGACGTGGTCTGGGCTCTGAGTTCTGCATCACATTCTGAGGAGGGTAGAATTAGGAACAGAGTAGTGGATGGGAGCTTCCTGAAGGGGAATATCCTGAGGTTGATTCCCTCTCTTGGAAGGAAGAAGGGAAGGAATGTCTAGAGAGAAATGGGAGTGGAACATGGGACGTTTGTGTCACTTCTAGTTTTAGGTCACAAAGACAAAAGAAAGGAGAGTGTTTCAAGAATGAGACAGTGGTTGACAGGGTCAAACACTGCTGAGGAGTCTGGATGAACATGCAGGAAAGACCCAAGGGACATGACTAGGTAGAGGTCACCCACATCTTGAGCAGTGCCCAGTAGGCACGGTGGGAGTTTGAAAGTGAATTGACTCATGCATCCACAATCCACCGGTATTTGATATGAGTACCAAGACAGTTCAACGCAGGAATGTCTTTTCAACACTGGCAGCAGGACAACTGTCTATCCATATGCAAAAGAATGGAATTGGATATTGATCATAAAAAAATTCAAAGTGGATCAAAGACCCACATGTAAAAGCTCAAGCTAGAAAAGTCTTGAAAAGAAAACAGGCATGAGTCTTAGGGTTCTTGTATTAAGTGATGGTTTCTTAGACATGGCACTGAAAACACAAATGACAAAGAAAAGATAAATTGGTTTCCATTAAAATTAAAAACTTGCGTGCTTCAAAGGATACACCACCAAGAAAAGACAGAGTGAGAAATATTTTTGTAACTCATGTATCTGAATGATGACTAGTATCAAAAATGTATAAAGAACACCTACAACTCAATAATAAAGACAGAATCCAATTTTAAAAAGGGGGAAATTCTCTAAATAGATATCTTCTAAAAAATACAAATGGCCAATAAACATATGAAAAGATGGACAATGCCATTAATCATTAGAGTAATACAAACCCAATCTCGAATCAGATTCTCTTACACACACACAAACGCACATGCACACACACACACACACACACACAGAGCTATAGTAATATAATAAAGAGATTACAAAGCAGTATTAGAAAAGATGCAAAGGAATCAGAATCCTCATAGATTGCTGGTGCAAATATGAAATTATACAGTCATTTTGGAAAAACAGTTTGTGAATTCCTAAAGACTTCAATATAGTTACCATATGATCCAGAAATTCTACTTCTATGTTATCTACCCAAAAGAAATAAAAAGCACATGTCCATACAAAATCTTGTGAGGAATGTTCACAGCAGTACTATTCATTGGAATAGAATTCAGATTTCTGTTAACCAATTGATAAATAATATATATCTCCCTTCAAAGTTTGTTATATTGAAAAGGTGTAATTCTTTGCTCTAAAGATGTCTAATGAATATTATTAAACATTTATTGAAATGAATTTTGTCAACCAATTATTAAAAACATACCAACCTAACACATTTTTTTCAAAAACTTAAAATTATATCTTTATACACTATGCAAAAATAATGAAGTGATATAACTTTAACACTTCTAATAGGGTGTCTGTAATATTTTGTGACTTACTGTGAGAATTCTTGGTTAGAAAGAATCAGTCCATTTTACAGTGTTCCTTAATGTTACTTCAGGATCCCCTTGGAGCTATTCATGTCCAATTATGTACCTTCCAGTTTCTCTTTAGCCTATGGCTGCCATCTTTTCTAAGTGGATCTTTCTGCCCTTTCCCACCTATCATTTCTCATCCCTTCTCAGTCTCTTAGTTCCTCCTGTATTTGTTCCCATCACTTTCTCTTGCACACTTGGAGAAATGGTGTGGAATGAAGCTGGAAGGAAGGAATTAAAAGAATATATTCCACTACTTACCTCTCTCAGCACTGGCTTTCTCATTCTTTCTGAGATGTATGGAATAGCCTTACCTTAGAGGATCCAAGCCTACTGAGTCAAACTTTTGCCCAATATTTTTCTAGATAATTATACTGTTTAGCTGATTCTCACTTGAGAGCAGGCTTCAGAGGCAAGTTTTGTTAATTTGGTCTAATTCTTACTGATCTTCTGAATGTATATATCTATACTTAATTATATTTCATTTCCCCCCAACTTTCTCTCATAAGCATATCTATTTTTTCATAGATGTAAAAATGTTTTAATTGACAAACATACATGCAATAAAGTACACCAATTTTAAGTGTATCCCTTGATCAATGCTTACCTACAGAAACACTATGTAACCTTCACCTAGCTCAAGATATAGCCCAGCAGGTCTCAAAATCTTTGGTCTCAGGTCTCCTTCACACTTTCATGTTTTTAAGAAACTCAAAAAATTTTGGTTTATGTGATTACATCTCTAAACATTACCACTGAACAAACTGAAATGAATTTTAAAATATCAATTCAATAAAAATAATATGCCATCATGTTAATATATATACTATTGTATTATTCAAAGAATATAGTTTTATGAAAAATAAGTATTTTCTAAATTAGTGGGAAAAGCAGTATTGATTCACAAAATTTTGAATCTCTGTAATTTTGAATGTCTATGAAGTCTGGCTTCATAGAAGTCATTTGAGTTCTGATATCCTTTTCTTCTTTTAATCTGTGGTGATATGTCATTTTCATTGCATATATGAAATGTGACCTCCTACAGATGTAGATTTGGAAACATGAGAACCTCATAGACTGTGTCACAGGCTCTTGGGAATACATGGCCAACCAACGGGCTCTTGGTGTACACTTGGAAAACTCTTGGTGTACACTTTGAAAACCACGTCTACAGAACATTCCCAGAACCCAGAAAGTTCCATAACAATTTCTCTTTTGATCTCCAAGATTAGCATTACCATCTTGTTGATCTTTATCTACTTTTGGAGTCATTAGGCAACAACTTTGGTGCATTCCACAGTTCAAATACAGCATATTTTATTTCACTGATCTATTTTCCTTTGAATGCACCCTCGTTTATAGTTTATTTAACATTATAAATGAAGAACGTGTCTTTTGGTAAACATATACATATGCATACATTCATTTTTGGGGAATGAAAATGCTTGCATAGAAGACAAGTAAGATGTTTAGCTAAATAGACTTCCAAGCCTTGTAAATTATTTTCACTTGGGGAATTTTATTCCAGCATGCATTACTTAATTACTTAATTTTCCCTCTCAACAGATAATCTATGCCTCCATATTTTTCTCTTAAAAATGTTGCTTTAAAATCAGCCTAATTCCTTTTTTTTTTTTGTATCAGGGATCGAACTCACAACCTCACACTTGCCAGGAAGGCACTTGTGCCACTGAGCTAAATCCCCAGCCCAGCCTAATGCTAAATGACATTTATTTCTATTGTTAAACTATTAAATAATAAATAAATAAACACAACCTGTGTCCTGTACTTCATGTAGTTTGATGAAGTGATGTGGTAAAGTCATTCCCCATCTATCTCATGGTCTTCCATTTGTATGGATAGTTTAGTGTAGGACCCGCAACTCAAAAAGAGATAAATCCAAAGCAATGAACAATGTTAAGGTAGATCAGGAAAGTCAAAGAAGATGTTTATTAAATGACAAAGCTAATTAGCTGAAAGCATCAGCAGTGCAGGTTAGAGGAAGAAAACAACAGGCACTCAGAAAGTTATGAAAGGAAACAGTATTGGGTACAGTGCGATACAGGCATTGAGCACAGCGCTTAGTAGTTCAGCAGAACTCAGTGGAAGAAAAAGTCACGTCTCACTCATATCTGTGAATGCAATATTTTTCTACTCTTTTTTTATCAACTTCCTACTCCCAGGATAGCTGTATCCGTTACTGCTGCATAACAAACCATTCTAAAACTTGAGGCTCAAAACAATTCATTTCCTATTTCTTGTGAGTTTATGGGTTGACTAGGTGGTTCTATGGTGTTGGAAAGGTTTGGCTGGTCTCAGCTGCCTGCACCAGGAGTTCCTGGTGGGACAGACAAGATGACTCTACTCTCCACGGTTCTCCCATGTCTGCAAGCAGGCCAGTCTTCATGGCAGTGGAGGAGATGCAAAAGGAAGAGATGAAAATGTGCCTCTGCTTATGTTAAGAAAATATCTTTAGGCCACTATGTCATTAACTAAAACAAATTACATGATGAAGCTCAAAGTCAGTACAAGAAGGGGATACCATGTAACAGGAAGACATGAAAATATGGGTCTATTAATACAACACCTCTACTGCATGGGCATGGCCCAATGCTGTAATCACAGATAATTTTAAAAAATAGAGCAGTAACAGGACAAAAAGTTGAAATTGTAGAGGACAAGATTAACAGATAAATATTTGATCAGTGAATGAAGTGAGTTCAAGTGCTGAAGATATGCTCAATAGTTTGAATGTGACTCATTCAGGGAATACAAATAAGCCTACAACAGTGTTATAGTCTGTGGATTGCAGGATGCTGTCATGAACACCACACCTTAACAGAAATACCAAGTTTTTTCTAAGAAAAAGTGAAAGATTAAAATGTAAAAAGCTGTCTATGAATCTTGATAACAATATACCCATGACTTCACCAAGGTAAACAATAAGCATATTGATGAATCAGTGTAACATTCCCTCCTATATTATCAAAGTTCAGAAGGGACCAGTGGTCAAATTCTCCCCCTCCTGCTATGTTTTTGGTATACTCTAGTTCATTCTAGCTTTTTGATGTGAGTGATTCGATATACAGGATTAGAGTGGCCCACTTGGGATAATTTTTTCAAATGGGATTGTGTGGTGGTGGAAACACACAAATTTCCAGGATGAAACAGCTCAAGTACTGTTTCTCACTCCAAATTTCCCAGGAAGTAGCTTGAGGAGCAGAAAAGTTTTGTCCCATTTATCAAGATACCTACAGACACTTAGTATTTCTTTTAATGTAAAAGCAATGAAGTTATTTTAAACCTCCTCTAATAAGCTTTCATTATTCTGATCTTTGAAGCAGAATATGTTTGATGAAGTATTACTAAAGAGGGCTCATTATGTATTCTTTCCAAAGGTACCCCATTGGATTTATTATGACATTAAATATGCAATAATTAAAGTTGTATGCTTGGGATTCTGTTAAAAATCAAGTACCAAAGCAAAGTTGAAAAGAGTATGGTCCCCTGTTAGACTTACAGAAGTTATGAGGAAAGGCAGCTCTTTAGAGTTTGAGATGGTGTCCCTCACACAATCTCGCCACTGAAGTAAAGCAATACAGGTGTCCCTCCCACTCTCTGTAGTCAACATTGGAGAGTCCACTGGTTAAACGTCTGGTGGTCACCATGATAGCTGGACTATTTTAAAAGGATGCTACCAGACTCGAAGAAAATTGTTTTTCTCAGAATCGAGATGACACAAGGTAAAAGCTTGAACTTTCAGGTTTTTGAAGATAGTTCCTGTACAAGGCCTCAGAACCACACATCTTACATTTTATTTCCCAGAACATCATTTAAGCAGTCATTTGATGACTATTGTTTTGCTTGTTCTTTGAAAAGTACACGAACAAAGCTGGAACTAGTTGACAATGGTGGAAAAGTCTTACATTTACTACATTCTTTAAAGTATAAATAGGTGCATTAAAAAAGGTAGAATATTTCTTGCTTGAGAGAACAAGGGAATTTTGTGGAGGTACCATTTTTGGAGGTTGTTCACCAAGGGTTGATAGGACATCATTACGTAATGTGGCTAGGAAAGATGTGAGCTATGTGTTTGTGAATGAATAGTGATGAATTCAGATTGGCTGGGTGAGGAGGCAGGCCGAGTCTAGAAACTGAACGTTGTTAATGATAATTTTAATACTGTTCTTTAGACAGAGGATAGGAATCTCATATTTACAAGCAGAAACATTTCAGGAGATTAATCTGTGTAGAAAGGATTTGAAGGGTAAAGGAAATGAAAAACAAGCTTAACATTTTGGGTGTTAAGGAATGAAAGACTTTGTAAGGGACAAGAGGGAAGCTTCCAAGAGAGTAAGGAGATAATGCCTAGGATTTATCAACAGATTGGGTGTGAGAACAAATGAGATGGAGCAGAACAAGATTGCTTCAAGGTTTAGCACCGGTCATGAACTATTAAAATAAGCAGGGAGAACAGATGGACAAAGGGACTTTTTTGTTGTTGTTGTTGTTGTAGCTGTTGTTAATTACTTACAATGAACATGGGCTGCTTAACTCTTGACAATCTGAAAGGAAGGATCAGAATTTAGGGTAAGAAAGACCAAGGTTAAAGTTAAGAGATTTGAGAATTACATGCAGAGTTGATTGTGATTGAATGAAAAAGGGAGATCATATAGAAAAGATTTCTGAATAGATGATGAGATAGATTTATTTCTGTTTTGAATTGCTGAGAGGAAAGTTCAGCAGAGTGTGGTGGTGCACCCCTGTAATTCCAGTTCTCAGGAGGTTGATGCAGGAGGATCAAAACCTGCCTCGGCTACATAGTGAGTTCAAGGCCAGCACAAACTACAGAGCAAAGTCCTATCTCAACAAACAAAAAAATGTGAAACCCCGTTGCATAACTGTTCCATATTTTAGCTTTTCTGATGAAAAGATTCTGTTTCTCCTTCTTCTGAAACCTTTTATTTCTTCTAAAACTAGGAAAACAAGTGAGTTGGGAAGAAACATAATACTACATGGGTATTCCAATTAGGAATGGGAACTGAATATCCTCTCTGGGTTGACAGAAAGAATAAAAGTAAGACCTGAGACTCGGGGCTGGGGATATAGCTCAGTGGTGTAAGTACCTGCCTGGCAAGCACAAAGCCCTGAGTTTGATCCCTGGTACCCAAAAAAAAACAATAACCAAGAAAAAAAGAGAGAGAGAGAGAGAGAGAGAGAGAGAGAGAGTGCATTGGTCTCTAAAATGGAAGAAGTCCTGGGTATGCGAGAAGCAAAATACAGTAGCAACCCAGACAGTCTTGAGGCCCAGTGTAAACAGGCTTGCTCCTTGCTTCTTGGGACATAGTTCTAGAGGACACCATGCCTCTTGGATTTCAAAGTCTCCACGGTATCAAATACATGGTGCTAGTAGCTGATGGTACGAGAGGTGTTTTAATAGATGGATCTGTGCTAGCACCTCCAGTTCCTCTACAGCCCCCAAAGAGTCAGAATTTCTGCATATCCCAGCAAGCAGGAATAAACTGAGCCCTGAATGAGGACTTGGCTGAGCAGGGGCCTTGACCTTGGATGCCTGAGCAGAAAGGCATGCTTTGCACAGCTGGGCTAGTCCAGCAGCAGAAGGCCAGATGCTGCTTCCAGCTGCCAGGAGGACACGTGAGCTTCCCTTTGCAGCCAGAAGCCATTTGGCAAAACACGTGAGAGACTTCCTGAATGAGAAAGGACCTCTAAAAGGGAATTTGACCTTACAGTAATTGAGTATGTCCCAGAAATAAAGTTCGTTCTTTCTTTCTTTTTTCTTTCTTTTTTTTCTCTCTCTTTTCTTTCTCTTTCTTTCTTTCTTTCTTTCTTTCTTTCTTTCTTTCTTTCTTTCTTTCTTTCTTTCTTTCCTTTCTTTCTTTCTTTTTCTTCTTTCTTTCTTTCTTTCTTTCTACTTGAGACTGAGTTACTTTAATTAGCAGAACTTTTTTTTTCAATAGGAAGTGACAATGCAGGGTTTGGGTCCAAACATAATAGTGAGTAAAATATATTCTTTTATTACAGATTGTGCCACGTGTATTTTAATCCAACTCTAATGGATCCTTTGGGAGATTTAAAACGTATCAAGTATCAAAAGTAATCTGGGCTAAAGAAAAATACTGGTTTATTATATAATATTGGAAAACATAAATATTTATGGTGGTCTAGAAGAATGAAAAACCAGAGAAGAAATTGTCAGGAAATTGTGAAACTAGTAGTACGTTTTAAAAGCAGAGGTAAGGAATGAATTCGGCCATAGGTTACAGAACGGTGAGGTTAGCTGAGCTCTTGGAAGAGGCCATGGGATTTGATGAAGAGTAGCTCTTCGGACTCTTTGAAAACTGGCAATCCAAGTATGACATTTTGTTTAACCATGCTTTCTCACGGGATGGGGTGCTGAGAGATACGTAACCTGACCCTGTTATTTTAGAGTCAAGAAAACTAGGATATCTAAGAAATTTTATAAATAAATATGGGAAAAAGAAAAACAAGGCCATTACATTTGAAAGATAAATAGGATCTATGTGTCTTGTGTCATTTGGAAGAAAACACAGGCAGAGCATGAAATAAGTGCCTTTTGAAAATAATGAAGAGATCATTTATGTAAAAGGCAAAAAGCTTACTAGAAAGCAGCTTGGGAGCAAATACTCTGACGAGTGCTAAGTGTGTGTTTTCATTTTTTTATTAGAGAAGTTGGAAGTTGAATTTCGATATTGATGGTATCATAATTTCTCTGCTTTGCGCAGAGGAACACACAGAATCAATTTGTACAAGCATATACAACAATTCAGTTGGCATTTTGTGTTCTAAAATCAGTAATCTGATTAGTTCTAGGCTACCAGGCCCCATGCGCTGCTCCTAGCTCCCGGCTTTGGTGGCATGGCTCAATTCCCAGCGTTATGCTTCTTCATGCACTGTCAGCAACAGGCTACAGCAGGCTTAAGGACCATGCAGATTAACACTGTAGCAAATTGTCTGGATATTTAATAGACATAAAAAGGTTATTTCCTGATATGAAATTCTGAAAATCTGCATAAATATTTTTCGTGTAAAATTAAATTAGTTATGTATTTTTTCAAACTAGAACTTGAAGTATCAAGAATGCCCACATAATTCATATACACATATTTATATAGAGAGAGAGACTTTTCATTATGCTAAAAGTCTGAATAGTTCAAATTATATTCTGTGCCATACATTTATTTAACCAGTATGTATTTGGCATTAGGTTAACTGTGTCTGAACTGATTAGTCTTAACTGGTGTGTGTGTATCATGCAAAACATAGTTCTAATATTCCTGTTTATTAATCTTTGTCATGTGGCAATACTTAGATGATTTTGCTCTATAACAGTGTGAGTTAAGGAGTATAAATAGTTTATACATGGTCACATTTACAAACATTTGCCAATAACCACAATCTTTATGGTGTAATAGTGAATTGTAATATCTGGAATATGCAGAAGCAATTCCTATAAAGCGGTGTCAGATGTAAACTTTCTTAAATGACCCTAACCGAGTTCCTCTTTGAGCGTGGATGAGTTTTGGCACAGGTACACTTTTCTATTATATTTCTTTATTGTTCTACTAATTTCCACAAGTTTTACAGGAAATTAGCTTGTTACAGCATGGTAAAGACGTGGCACTTACTGATGAGGTAACTTAGCTGTAGAAAAATTCTGCAAAATTATTTGTCTAGCAGACCACCACTTCTGCTAAGGGATCTGCAGACAGAGTTTTGTTTTTCTTCTAGTGCATGCACTTGCTATTAAATTGCTAATGCACTATTTTTGCTGCAGCTCAAACATGTTCTAACGCATCACAAAGCAGAGTTGTTAACACCAAGCTCATTTACTTGTGATTGCTTTTTATAACAAACATGTTTAAGTTGTTTTATCAATGGTTGAACTCTGCCTTACTGGTCTGGATTTGCAGCTACTTTTGGTTGGTCAAGGACATTTAACACTCGAACTGTTAAAACATGGAAGTCAGCCCCAGTCTCTGTGGCTTCAGGTAACATCTTCTCTACACATAAAGGAAACACAAAAGAAAATAGCTTTTGTTCATGGAGTGTGTGCTCAGAAGCTGGGAGTGATCTTTTGATGTTTGGCGGTTTTGCTGCTTCAGTCTGCGTTTTGGAGTTTCACACTACTGTTGCTGGTCTGCGGTCCATCTCGGCTTCCAATTTCACCATCTGCTGCATCTCCTTCGCCTATAACATCAGAAACATGACCTTACATGTTGAAATCTTCTCCCGAAGGCACTTAACAACTCTCTGGTCTCTCTACTCCTAATCTTGGTGCTGTCACTATATCCTTGCTACTCAAAGTGTGGTCCGTGGATCTGCATCATATCACCTGGGACCTTCTCAGAAATGCAGACTCTTGGGGTTTGCTCAAGATCTACTGAATCTGGGTCTGTATTTTAAAGAGATCCCCAGGAAAATTCTATGCACATTAAAGTTTAAAGATTGGTCTACACAGTACCACTACAAGCATTTGCAAAGACACTAAACCAGATATTTGGGCTATGTCATATCAAACTGTTTGATTTAGTTTCTGCAGCTTGACATGCTGCTGTCACTGTGGATAATTTTATAATTTTTAGAATAAGCATTGCTTATGCATGATTTGTTTCCCCAGTACCTAAACTTTAAAATAATTTCCCAAGTATCTAAATGCTGGAGAAAGTCAAGCAAGAACAGATTACACTGGTTTGGTTGGGGTGCCCACTGACTAGAACCTGAATATGTAGGGCTCTAGGAATCTTACTGCCCAAGTTCTGTGGCTGAGAGCTTTTACTTCTCTGCGGTAACTCATTTTTTTATGGATTGTTAATAAGTAAGCCATGATGAACTCAATCTTATGAATTAGGGCCATCATTAAGACAACAGGCTGATTTAAGAGGTGCAAAAGGGGTCAGAGGGAGGTAAGGGCAAATAATTGCTTGGCAATATAGGGAAAATCTAATAGCTCATTCCAACTAATAGCCCAGATGCTTTGGCCCTACCTGTATACATGCGCCTTTTGGAGAGATGACAAAGCACCCTTTTTTCCCTATCTGTGACACATTACTTTGGAATAAAGGACACGTAGGAAAAGAAACACGGACATATGAAGAGATAAATCAGAGGAAGACTCTGAAGTACTCTGGTGTTACTATTCATGCCTGCTTCGGTATTCTAGCTAAATGGATGGTCAGAAGAAAGCTTTGGTCAAATAATCCCAGTAGAAATCTAAATCTCCCAAATGAAATTCTGCAACAAAATTAGTTTAACCCATAGACCAAACAGTGATTTTTTTTTCCCTTCTTTTTATATTGTGGCTTTAAATTTCATTTTCGCGAGGATGGATACAATAACATGTAGGAAATATATCTATCTGCATAAACTTAGGATGAATTGTTCCCAGATATATTTTATGCCTAATATATATTAATACTCTAGCAAAAAAATGAAGAAATGGAGAAAAATATACAAACATGAAGCTATGACACAAACAGTATTCATAAGAGATGATAGTGGAACATTATCAGCACTGGAAATTAAGTAATCTGATGCTCAGTAAATAGTAATAAAAGATTCCTTCTGCTTTTCCCCTTTAGTATTGAAAGATAATACTGAACATAGTTTAGAAGGAAGAATCATATGACAATAAAAGATTATTCCAAGAGCTAAATTCTTGTATGAGCAGGGTGACCATTCATTTCCATTTGCCTGGGACAATTCCAGTATATACCTGGCTATTATGAACAAAGCTCTCTTTATCAAAAATATCTTGATTCAAACAATAAATTACATGATTATGAGAGGTGAGGAGTTACCTTATGAGGGGTGAATAAGGTCCTTGGTGAACCACACTTAGCAGAGAGCATGACAAAAAGGCATTGTATAAATTTCTGCACATAGAGCATAACTCTCATAAACCACCAACAATCTTTCAGTGGGGTGCATTAAAAATTAATTGGACTATATTAGCATTTGTGAATGATCTGACTGTGAGCCAGGCTCGGAGGTGCTGGGTCCATAAAAAATATATATATATAAACGTTCTTGATGTCTGGGTTGTTTTTATACCACGACCTGTTTCCCAGATCTGCAATTGGAAATGGTGGCTAAAGCGCTTTCGAAAGAATTTTCTAAAGATTGTGGGCATTTCAGAATAAATGTTACATCAGAAATCCAAGCATGAAATAGTGAAGCTTTTTAAGTCCAAACCCTTCAGATATTAGTTATGACCAGATGGGAATCAAACATGGAGCTTGCACAGAGAATACTAACGTAGTCGAGAAGGAAAGCGATGTTTTGCTTATCAGAATTTCAGTCCTACCTTGCGTTTGGGACACTGCATGACAGGATTTCAAAAGCTGTTTGTACAAAAATAGTAATGTCAAAATTGAGTCATACATACAAAGCAAAGAAAATAAATGAATAATTGAAGTGAATTTGAGAAATGAATGCAAAACCATATACAGAAAAGCAAAAGGCTAAGGATAAAACATGTACACACCTACTAGTGACACTTTTCCCAGTTGATCTTAACAGAAAAAATAAAAAAAAGAACAAAACAAACAATCGATGCCTATTACCCAACACTGTGCCTGTTTTCTGGGGCAGGGAGTAGAGAACCCAACCTTTCACCCAACCCTTTGCCTCACTTTATTAAAAGATGGGACGAATGACAAAAATCAATTTTAAGACCTGAGTGTGACAGTCATGGAGTCGTTAATGTTTGAAATGGCACATGTCAAGATGGATGAGAAGCTGTGTAGCGAGGTTGATGGGAAAACTTGAGTGGGGAGAAAAAAATCCCTGGTATTTGGAGTTCTAAGTGAAAAACTGGCTGACAAAGTACGCAAGGCCAGAAAGAGGCTAAGGAAGGGACATATGAAGTTAGGATTCAGAATCAGGACCAAAAAATACGCCTGGTTGAGTTGTTTCTTCCAATGCCTTCGACACTGGTCTAGAGATTAAGTAGATCCATCCAAACTTCACTTAGGGGTTGGTGGGGGTGCAGCTGGGAGAACATACAGGAAGCGTCACAGGGAAGCAATAAAATACCACAGAAGGAAACAATATGAGAAGTTTAAATTAATTTACCTTTGGCCTAAAAACACAAAAAAATTAGTCTTGGGGCTATGTGATGGTTTGAGATGCTGTCCTAGAAGTTTGGACTTGTCTGCAGACAGGGCACAGTTTTTCTTAATGACGTGTTTACCTAGTGATGAAGGGAACCTTGCTATATAGTTACAGACCTTGCCTTCTGCAAAGGAAGACATGGGGTCTTCCACACTGTGCCTTGGATGATGTTATACAATACAGAACTGAGAACTTCTATGTCGTTAAACTAAAACACAAACACACACGCACACACACCCACGTGCACTAGGAAGAGCTGCGATTGAATCTGCTAGGGGGTAGGTCGATATTTATAAAGCAAAGCTTAGCACAAAAACTTCGAGTTCAAATTGTACCTTGTAAAAGCACCGATATGATATTTGAATTTCTTTTCCTCAACTCTAATTAAATCTTTGTCTCCAGATTTTTTTATGTTCTGTGTTTTCCTAAGCTTCTGTGACTCAAAGTATCAGTTGTGGACAGGAGACATTACTCATGGCATCTTAAAAGGCATTACACAAACTTTAGGAACAAAAAGCCAGAATTCTCTCCGTATGATCCAGGCAATACAATTATCACTAATGTGGTATTTTAATTCAAGAACATTTATACAGTTTGGATAACACATGTGCTAGTATAAAATCCTAAAGTGATTTCTTTATTATGTACTTTGGTCCTGAAACTAGAAACACTAGAAAACTGTATTCTTACCTCTGATCTGCACCACTAATGTAGGGATGAGTAATTTTTAGCATTTTTACGTCCTTTAGTCAAACCTGTTGCTAAGCGACACCATAATTTCTAAGCAGTTGCTTAATTTAGATAGGTAAAACAACTGTGCCTCACCTTTCATTGTGCCCTTCCTCTAAGGGGGATTTTTAAATAGCCTTGTCAGCGGCACCCTTATCCCCAGCAATCCCTGGGTCACTGAAGTGGGTTCTAAAGCTTTAGAGATGGTGGCTTTACCCTTAATTCCCATAGGTCCCCAGAAGCACTTTCTGGCAAGCACTTTTAGTGCAAAAACATGACTTGGACTGGAACATGATGTGCCTATGAGTGGGTCAAATGAATTAGGCTCATGGGACAATAAACACGTATTGTTCCCCTTAGGGATTAATGCTCAATTCATGAATAGAAGCACTTAGTTGAGAAAGAAATGTGGAAAATAACTCAGAAATATGCAGATGAATTAAACTTCTCTCCAAAGAATCTTTGGAAGCGGAAGTTGGATTTGTTACCCAGTTGCAATCCAAAACACGAAATCAATAAATCAATAAATTATGCCTTGGTATTAGCTTTTTAAAGAGACTTTTTAAATAGCATGCCTACTTAAATGTTCTTCAATGGGAGCCATTTCCTCTGAAAAAATAGATACCTTAAGTACGATTGCTTGGTAGATGGGAGGAAATAGAAAACAACAGTGTAGTATGCACACTTCATCAGAACATATTTATAGTCTCTAAACTGAAGCCTATCACCTAGAAAGAATAACTTTCAAACCAACTATACCTCAAGAGTGCAATGTGCACTGAGAGGGATGAAATTTAAAACCTGAGATGAATGTCAGGTCGCCTTATCAGCTGGAAGAGTTTTGAGCAGGCTGAATCGTGAGAAGTTGCTGAGCTACACCCTACCTGGACTGGGATTGAGGTAAAAGTACAGTTACATTGGCACTGATAACTAATGACACAGCTGGAGTTTGGCTAACTTTTTATTTGTGCTTTTTAATTTACTGTTTTGCTTTGCTGGGAGAAATCACAAGAATGGGGCCCACCCATGTGGGGTGTTTCCTAAAGTTAGGGAGGCATGAAGTTCGATGCCAAGTGTGAGCACTTCACTGTTAGACTGAGGTTGTAAATAAATGATCTCTCTTATTTGCTTTTAAATATGACTAGTTGCCTGTAGGTTACATATTGTAAAACTCTAAACGAAAATGGATTTGCAACCCCCATTTTCTTGTCTGTTCGCTTTTAGTAATGTCACTCATAGACTGCTCTCATACACTAAAATTCTCTCTTTCCCATGGTCACTTTCCTTCTCCAAAAAAGTTCTTTCTGTTCTTTTTGGATGAAATGGAGAAAATAAAAACCTGCAGTAAATTCCTCTCGCCGCCTTTATGCTACTCAGTCTCTCGGCTTTAGCGCGGGGGGCGGGGGTTCCCTGTGGGCCACGATATGTGCGCCCTGAAGCTGCTCGCTGCCCGTAACTTTTTATGGATTTTAGGTACAATACCTGTTCATTTTGTTTCTCTAGGAATTCAAGGTGTTCAAGTTGGACTTTTTTCAACTGATCCATTTCCTTGGACTGTTTCATTGCGAGCTAAAAAGAAAAGAAAAAAAGAAATGAGAAAAGAGTTCTGAATTCTTATCAACTTTCGGGTTATAATCTTTTTTTTTTTTTT
>RJWT010028798.1:0-15113 GCA_004365215.1 Cuniculus paca | reverse complement strand
GTTGTAATTTTTATTCAGCTGGAAATATTTTCTTCTTTTCCTTGAGATTATTCACTGTTCTAATATGCTGTTTAAATTCCAAATAATATAGAATTTTATTAATGTTATTCTGCTAAATATTTCCAAATTAATTTTAGTTTAGTTAAAAAGAAACTCATTTTTTTCAAAGCTCAAGTCTTATATTTAGGTTTTAGATCCATTTTGTGTTAATTTTTGTGAGAGATAGGTGTTAAGTTTCAATCTTCTGTATGTAAGGGTCCAGCTTTCTCTGCACTATTTACTGAAGAGTGTTTTGGTTACTTTTCTCTCCTTGTAGAGACAAAATACTTGAGGCCCAAAATGAAGCAAGGAAAGGTTTATTTATCCTAGTTTTTGGAGGTTTCAGTCTATACTCAGGTGGCTCCAAGACAGGGTGGAGTGACTGAGGGGCAGCCTTTCTTGGCAGCCACAAACAACAAGAGCAAAAAGGGCAAAAAGAGAGAAAGCACACCTCCTTCCCCTCCCCTATATTTTATTCCCACTCCCCACCACTGGGTGGGTGCAGCACTCTCACAGGCCAATCCCAGCACTAGTCAAGGAGCCAATCACACATGCTAGACTCAGCTGCTTCCATGACTGCATGAGGCTTTAATGTGATAGCCACCTAGACACAAACCATAGCAAAGAGACAGTTTTTTCTTCAGTTTGTTTTGGGTTTTTTGGTTCAGTATCAGTTGGCTGTGGATATGTAAGTTCATTTCTGATATCTTGTATGCTGCATCATCATCTTTCTTGGAGATATAAATCAAATTTAAGTTGAACACATGACTATCAAGTCTAAACCTCTTCTTGTGACTATATTGTGGTTGGTTGCATATGGTCATATGACTAAATTTTGGTTTATGTCATTTAAGGAGTGGCTTTGTATGCAATATCCATTTTATGGTACTTTAAAAATACCTTTACCTCCTTTCCCCTTTACCTGCTTTCCCTACTTATGGAGTAGGAATGGAATAGCTGGAAATGCAGCAGCCATCTTTGATCATATTGTGTTCTGACAGAAAAATAGCATCTGGATTTCTTAATGATACTTTGGAACCACCTATACATTTTATATGAGAAATATATCTAATGAAATGCACTGATAGAAATTTTTTTCTGTTATATTCTGAGGAACTAGCTTCCATGTTCTCTTCTATATAATGTGGAATATGGTGATTATTTTATTAGGTTTATTGCTGCAAAAAATAGGTGAGTTAATGTATCACACTGTGTAGCCCAGTGCCTATTATGCAGAATATTTTTTAAAACTTAACTATTTTTATGCGTTATAAAACAATTGTTAAGGCAGCTTCTTTCTTTCACAACTACACACATTATGAAGTCTACTTCTTCTCTTTCCATTTTCCACAATCCATTCAGCTAAAAAAATTATTATTGGTAATTACTTGAATATATAGGCACTCCTTGATTGTGAGGTTGCATCCTGAAACATCCATCATCAATTGAAAATATCAAAGTCAAAGTGCATAAATGTACCTATTGTATCAATAGATACTTAACCTGGCAGACATCACAACTTAGTGCAGTGTACCTTAAAAGTGTTCAGAATACTTGCATTAGCCTACAGTTGGGCAAAATCATTTAACACAAAGCCTATTTTATAATAAAGTGTTGAGTATCTCATGTACACGCACAGATGGGCATTTTGCAGACAGACATGATGGGATGCGAAAACACAAAACGCGATATCCAAAAAATGCTGGCAACACAGAATGCTGTAAAGTATTGGTGGTTTACTGTCATGACTGTGGCTGACAGGAAGCTGCAGCTCACTGCAGCTGCCCAGCATTGCAAGAGATTTAATACTGCATGCTGCTAGCCTGGGGAAAGATCAAAATTCAAAGTATGGTTTCTACAAATGTCGATTGCATTCATGTCATCATAAAATGCAAAAATTGTAGGTTGAGCCACTAAATAATAGTTTGTATTAAATTATTTGATAATATATATATAAATAAAGTTAGCTAAAAATAAATAGAAGTTCCATTGAACGCCTTTGATTTCTTTTGTTTTTTAATTTTCAAGAGTTTTAATTTTAATTTTGTTGTCTCCTGTATCTGATGCACATATCAGCTACCACGATACAGTAATGTACATCATTCTATATATAAATACACCATATTTACAGAAGTAAAGAAATATGCTTATTCTTTCAAAAGAGTTGTAAAACTAATATTTAAGTATATGTAACACGATTTAAACATATATTTTATACATTTAAAATTTTAGAATAAATTATAATTTATTAATATTTCATTAAGTTGCTCCATTTATCTCATCTTGTCATAAATAATTTTCTACAAAATATCCTTGGAAGATCAAACCACTTTTAGGTTATGTGAAAGATACGCAAAATTTTCTGTTGTGCTTCTTGAAGATAAGCATGGAAATTTCACATCTCTGTTAGTTGTTCTGGGGTGATTTGGATCTAGTTCTATTGGCAACCCTGAAGTTATATTGCCAGTGAGAACATATATTCTATTTGGCCAACAGTTATCTGAATGTCAAACAAAAGCTGCAGTTTTGTGATTTGACTCTGAGTCCCTAAGCATTGGAAGTAAGGGTAAGAAGGATGATGCACTTCATGGTCTTTTTTTCTAAGCCATGTAATGGATAAAGTTGACTTTGAAATTAATACGAAATCAGATGGGTGCTGAGTCACAGAACCTTCTGTGGTAGGTACTGAATGAGATCCAGTTTTCTTGTAAGCACAATACATCAGATGTAAGAGTCACATTTTACAATGGAGGTTGTCTTATCACAGACCTTGCATATAGCTCCCTGATAAGTACTATTCCGTATTTTATTGAACCAGTGAGTAAGTAGCGGCATAAAATCTATGTACACTGGTTTGTAAGTAAAGGCCTCAGGCAAACCATTTTCTCTTTTGTCTTCTTCCATTCTTGCAGGGCAATCCCAATGTTAAATTGCTGTTGCCTGGAAGAACATTTTATACTTTGACCTCCCAAAATAATAGCTACGAAGCAAGCTTTATTTTTTCTAGACATTATATATGATCCTTAATCAAATAATTTTTATCATCTCACAAGTGAATGAATATTGCATAAACATTAAGATGCATGATTTGTATAACACACATTTTCTCAAAACAAAAAAAAAAGGTTGAAAATAGTGTTGTAGTAACTTGGAAAGAGAAAGTGAAAGTGTTAATTATCCTTTGCTGGAATGGCACTTGCCTTAATACTGATGTGGAGATAGATACCATATTTATCTTAAACTACCACAAGCAAAGAATCTGTGAAGAAGACAGTTACCTTCAGAACCATATTTATCATGTAAATAGCTCAGAAAAGGATACTGCCAGTTACATCTTTAAAATACAAAAATGCGTGCATTTCACTATTTTGTAAATGCCAGAGAGATGCAGCATCCGTTAGAGTTAACGGTGCGGCACTTTTGTGTTCAGTAGCATGAATCATTAATCATGAGACAGGCCATATTCTTGTACTGCTTCTGCTTTCATTACTTGGCCTAATTAAACAGTTCTCTGAACTGGAATCTCAGATTCCTCTGTTACAGATTATCATTAATTATGGTGAAAGTGCTCAGAGATGTTGGACTCAATTATATTCTACTCAACTCTGGCACCGTGTGATTCATTGCGCAGCCTGCTCTGCAGATGTACTCTTTTCTTATCTCGCACTCCCACTTTTGTAAATTGGGCTCTGGCAGCCAACAAACTAAGAGTTATGTTCTGCGTTTTCATTAAAAACATGTTGGAGAAGCACAGACCAATTAAGGATTCTGTATTTCATAAGGAGTGATGAGATGAACAGTGGATTCTGGGAGAATTAGCTCAGTGAAGAAGCAATCTCAATCTCATTGTGCTGCTAAAGTTCATGCCTATTTTGTATTTGGAGTACAATTTGTTAAGTCTCTGGCTTGAAACTTTTTAAAAATTTAAAGTAAGTCAATTTGTTGTTAGTCAATAGGAAAAAATTTAAAATTTGGTTTGCTGCTTGTGTGAGCTACTGGAATACATTCCCAGTGACATATGCCAAGCATATTTTAACTCAAAAGACACTAATTTTACCAATTTTGACAGTCATTTAAAACGCTTTCTAATGAAATCTGTTCTGTAACACTAGGTCTAGGCAGAGTGGACTAATATTTTATCACAGATAAACCCAGAATATCAGGAGTTGCAGGCTTTGGATACTGTTTGAGGCATGTGTTTGGGGGAAGGGGGATGTATGATTTGACATATGGCACATGTAAATCAAATTATCTCAAATTAATTCTATTGCATTTAAAATGTATGTATTTGTTTAAAGATTATTTTTTTCCTATCTTCTTCCCATCTTTCTCCATTCTTTCTTTGAATGAAAAGCTTTTCTTTTGTTTTGAATATCACACTGAATGTATACACAATACTTTTTTAATAATTAAAATAAAAGCATATAGTGAAATAATTTTCCATTTTCCCTACTGGCTGTAACAAAGCCACATACTTAAAAATCAAAGGTAATTTAGTATCCCATGACAATTAGATGAGTTTATTTAATTTAAATGTGAAAAATACAAAAATAAATGATATGAATTTTATTTGTACCTTATCCATTAAGAAGTTGGATGGGTTTGATACATTGTGAATTAAAATTTAGAGACCTTGCAGAAATTAAACTACAATGACAGATATGCAAACACATTTGAGAAAAGTCTACAAAGAAAACCCAGTTTTCTTTTCCTCTCTTGCCATGAATTTTAAATTATAATAGAAATTATCTGCTTGTAGGGCAGCTGTTCCTAAGTAAAATCCATTGTCATTCGATTTACCCCTGCTGTCATTTTTAAATAAAATTATTAAATAAAAAAGTATATAATAGCTAATATTAAAAATACTTTATATAATGTGTAAAATGTGTGATATTAGTGATCAAATGGTATAATTGTATTATTCACATGGCAGGATATGTTTTCATAGTTATATTTACCTGAACAGAAGAAAGCATAAGAGCTGTAATTATAAACCAATCATTTAGTTAAATGTAACAAATGAATTAAACTGAATGTTTCCTATCTAGCAAATATGTGATTCTTACCAGTATGTGAGAACAATGTATAAACATGTTTTGTTTGAAGTAAATATGAGATTAAAGGTTCTGTACCCCCCTATTTGTTTCCACTTTAAAAGTATAATACCAAATCATGTAGGCAAAACTGCTATGTTTGTCTTTCTTTGTTTCTCATTAGAGAAATTAACAAAAATAGCATAGGAATAACTCTTGTTACAAAAGTATTTTCAAGGGTGGATACATTCAGCATTACCTTCGTTCAAGTCAATTTGGCTGGTCACCTATATCATCATTATTACTAGTTCTGGTTTTACAAACATCATCATTTTTAATTGATATTAAAAAGTGTCTTCATCTTCATTTTAATTCTGTCTTTCTACATTTTAACTGGATCTGTTCACATACAAAAACAGGGTCAAAAACAAGGGAAAGACATTTCTTATCCTTATATTTTCTAAAAGTTTCTATTTTGATTTTTCTTGGAAGATCTCTAATTTGTATGTGTTTCCAATGACTATGTGTCCACTTTTCCTGAAAGCAGGTCACAGAGAGAATAGAATTAAAACAATGTGAAGAAAAAAAGTTCTAGATGTAAGCCTTTTGGCTTAACAGTTTGTAGGTTTTCATATCCTGCAGTAGTTTCAGGTTTTAATATATATGAAAATCAGTGGTCTTGTATCTATGCATATGTGTCTTCTATAATATAATTTTGACAGATGGTGAGCTGGATAAATCTAGTCCCTGACTATAGAAAACCTTGGCTTGACTTGCACTCTACCAAAAGTTGTTTTAAAAGGCATTCGCATGTATTTATTTTTTAAATAAAGATGCTTTTTTGGTCTGCCCTTATTTCTCATTGAGATGCTGGCATCCTCATCTTTGACTGTCCCATGTACACATTTTACCTGAGCTGTTGTGTGTTTTTTAAACACGATTATTCTATGCATAATGCTGATGACTGTACGATTCTACATCTCCTCCTTATTAAAAATAAATATGTTACCTTGCCCCTGTTTGCACCATCTAAAATTCTGACAACAATATCTTACTTTAGAAAATACAAACCTAGAAACCAGGAAGCAGTTTCTCCCAATAGCAGCTCCAGACAGACTGCTCATTGAAAATGTAATACACTGCTGCTGTGTCACAGGTCAGCTGGCAAATGGCAATCTGAATTTTAAAAGGAATATGAATAAAATTCTGTTTTATTTTGAAAATGAACTTTCTGCCCTCCATCATGAATCCAATATATGTCTTAATCTTCTGTGCTCTTGAAGCCTGCGGCTCCTGGCTGAGTCCTTTGACTCCTGATCCTAATAAGGAAATAGGTTGTTTTCTCATCCTCGTCTCATTTTTAGAAGGGCTGAAACAAACAGTCCCCTATTTCAAATGTAATTGACAAAGCATAAAAACATGTATGTTATATAATTTTAGGTTTACAACCAAGCTCAGCACTGGAATGTTTTATTTTTAAATTTGATTAAGATGTTATACCTTTGGAAATGTGCTGTCAAGGTTTGAAATCAAAATTTCCAAGTGTATGATGCATGTTTACCTTAGAACTGCACATGTGAAGCTGATAAAGGATAGAATAGGTAATAGTACACTTCACTTGGGAACATTTTCATTTAACCTGGACATTATTTATGGCCATACAGAGAGGTATACAGACAGAATTTTAAAAATATATTTATGACTATTGTTGTTTAAAAATCACCTGGTTGTATGCCACATTTGTGTTTACTACATTTACTATTTTTGTTAAGTATAAATTGGTTGACTATGTTCAAATCTATCTAAACTTATTGTTTCCACATTTATTTAAGTTTGTGATTTCTAGTTAGAAAATAAAATGCTTGTTTTCTCAGAAAAAGATTTTGATTTTTCACTGTGTTTGTCCTTCTTCATTTAAATATTCCAAGAATTCTGTACTGCCACATTCTTCTTATTTTTGTTTATTTTTATTCTTATAATAACATAATTATCCAGACTATTTTTTAAAAAGAGAAATGGTAAAAAATGAGACAATTAAAGTAAGTGAATTTAGGCAAACTATGCTATTTTATCTTGTAATCATATTTGTGTAACATTATCACAACCTAACTGATCATGCTAAAGAAATAAACACTGATATTTCAATGAGTGTGTGTGCATGTTCTCTGTGAGTGTGAATGTATGTGAGTGTGCAAGAGGGACAGAGATGCATGTGCACCATTAAGCAATGAGTTATTTTCATAAGTGAATTTTATTTTAACCTAAAAGGCGTTCATTATTAATTTTTCAAAATATATTTACATTTTAAAGTTATTTGTTATTGGCTAGCGCTTAAAAGGTTAGAACAATTAGCATATTTGCAAGGATGTTTTATTAAAGCATTATAAATTTTTATTTAAATAGCTATATCATGTCTCTGTTCTCTTTCCTGATATTCCAATACTAGGTGCAAAGAAAACATGAACTAGAATAGGCCTGATGGAATCACTGACAATTCAACAAGTAATTACTGAATTACCAAATATTTAATTAATGACTATGTATACAAAACTGAGTAAGACATGATCTAGCTGTAACAAAATAACTCTTTTAGTTAAGACAATTAGACAAATAATATGAAAGTTGTCATCAGGTAAGACAAGTGCATTTATTAAAGTAGGCAAAAGGTGCACTCAAAACAGAGAGGCAGTCATGGGACTAGAGTAGGCCAGGAGGCACTGTGGAAATAGTGATGGCTGAGAGTGTTCTTAAAGGGTATAGGAAACTATTTTAGATGAAGGGAAGCTTAGATTATCTCCCTATGGAGCAAGATTTTTTGTGCATGCATAAAAATTTTAAGTGTGTATCTAAGAAAAGTGACATAATAATACCAAATAGTTTACAATTTGGTTTATAAACAGAAGCATTTGGCAAAATTTTGCTTCCATTTGCAATCACCCTCTTGGGTGACGAACATGACCACAGCACAGTCATCTTCACCAGAACTGTGAAACAAATTAAGATTGTGAACTGAGGTACTACTGTATATATGTTGAGTGACTGAAAATATGGACCTGTAGAATCAATATTGTGGAGAACTTTTCAACATCTATTTTGCTGTTTCCCCATCATATTGCAATCAATATTGATTCTAGGTTTGGAAATATGTGTTGCTTACATCAAGTTAATTAAGATAGAGAATTATTGCTTCTGGACTTAGGCTTGCGTAAATTATCTGATAACGATGCATAAACATTTATCTTGGTCAGGTGGGATAAGAATTGGGATGCCACAGTCATTCTATAAGAAGGGCCACTTCATGGCCATAAGAATGAATAATTTTACCTCTTCCTAGAAGGGAAAGCTGTGAGGAGGTCGCAGCCGTAACCTTCATGTCCACTTTCCATCCTGGAAGGACAAGGACAAGAAACAAAATAATACATATGCCTGCTGGGTCAGTCTCCAATGCAGAGCCTTCCTGCAAGCTAAAATAAATGAATTGTATTTAAGTCTTAGTCAAATTGTGTAATATATCTACTAGTAATGCAAATGAAGGAGGAGATACACTTTTAGTTGGCACATATCCACTCCAAATTAAAGTGGAGCTTTATTAGTAAATAGGAAGGGCAGAATAAATATTAGGTAATCTACAAACCTCAAAGTGTTCATAGGCTACTGTGAGAAATAGCCACATAAAATATTTAGAACATATTTTAAATCCTATTTTAATATACTTACCAACAAGGTATTGTCATAAAAAGAGTAATCTTTACAAAATGAATTTTATCTCTGAAAAAGGGAGACTTCAACTTTATTTATATAAATTCAAAACATTCTTTATCTTCAAGGCACAAGAAACTGTAATAATGTAGAAAATAAGAAAATTTAATAATTTTAAAAACCAAGAAAGAACATTGTTTATAGACTTATTTGAAAGAAAGTAGTAAAAACAAAATTACCTCTGGTGTGATAAAGATCTAAAACACTTTGCTGCATTACCAGGAAGATGGCAAAATATGGGACCCAATGGCCTCCATGGCGGAAACCTGTTGGGTTACCACACACACTGTATTAGGTAGGATCTACAGCCAATGACTAGAAGTAAGAACACTGGCTGCTAAGGGAAGGCTACCAGTCTCCTACTGGTGCAGGGGACTCTAGCACATCCTCTCTTGAGTCTGCACAGTCGACATGAAGCATGGAATTTTTATGTGATGTAAAACCTGCACATGTCACCAAGCATCTGATGTTGTGTAACACCTTGATATTAAATTATAGTAGCAACGAAGGAAACACAAGCAATAGAGTAAACTGAAGATTATATTTATTCAGTAGTTGAATGACATGCATATGAGATAAGTACAAGCAGTTATAAAAATAAAGTTCAAAGCCAAGTGTGGTGGCACATGCCAATAATCCCAGCACTTTGGAAGGCTGAGGCAGGACAATCACAAAAAGAGCCTCATCTGAGCAACTTAGTAAATAGCATGTGTCTAAATAAAGAAAGAAAGAAAGAAAGAAACAACTGAGTGGCCGAGAATGTAAGTCAACAAGAAGGCTCTGGTTCAATCACAAGTATCACCAAAAATAAAGGCAAAAATTCTTGCTGAAATTAAAATTTTACCTTAATATAAATTCTGGAGAACAGAATCAATATATATTAACTAAAAATATCATCTTGAAAAATACAAAGAGAAGTAAAATGTAAACTGAAACGTGTAGTATATTTTCAGACTTTCTAATACAAATGTAATAGTAGATCCAAAATAAAAACAATGAATGAGTAAAATAAAAAAGTGATGATTTTCTGAGGCTTTCTCATAAATTAAACAAAATGCTTATCTGTAATTATTTTATTAAGAAACATGCAGATAATCTATCAAAACTTTTTATTATTTGTATTCAATGAAACAAAAATAAGTTTGACTTAAAATTTCTCAGTAAAAGATAAAATTCTCATCAAAATTAGTTTAAATCCACTGTATGTTTTACAGTTTTATAACCATTCTAGGGCCAGAGATTTTGTGGCACAGAATAAAGAAAGTTAATTCATTGTCCACATTAGTAAACAATGCAATTAAGAAAAAAAAATTCACAGTGAAAAATTTCAAGAAACAATAATGAATTCACTTATCAATTTAAAAAATGTTAACTATTAATAATTATTGGTAATATTAAATGATTTCCTTAAATATTTTGGAATAACATCTCAGACTATGGTGACATGAATATTAATCACACAGTATTTGAGATTAAAAGGTAAACAATATAAAAGTATAATAAGACCCATGACTATAGTGGAGTGTTCAGAGGGAGAGAATAATTTCACAGACAAATGGATAGGTATGGACTTCTTAGGGCACTAAATATATTAATAAAAGTGAAATATTATGAATGGACTTGAAATTAAACAGACTGGTTCTACTAGAGATAGTGTTTTTTAAAAAATTAATAGGTTATTAGTGGAAACTATTTGCAATAGATGCATCAAATAAAAATCTTGAGTTTATAAAAAACACTTATAACTCAGCAATTAGAATAAAACAATTGATTAAAGATGAACAAAAAGTTTCAAAAAACACTTCACAAAGAATTTTAAATGACCAAAATGCAAGTGCAAAGATTCTCAAAATTAGTATTCACCAAAATTCTAAATTGAAGACATTATGTACTAACATTCATCCCTTATAGAAAGGTCCCATTTTAGTAGACAGCGCCAAGTGTTGTCAAAGATGTGAAACTGAGATTGCTTTTTGCAAAGGAAACTTGTAAAGCTAATGTGGAAATAAAGCAGCTAAAACTAAAACTAGTGACTATTAAGTGTGGAACAGAACTAAAATAGGTAAAAATTTAAAAAGTATGGTGAGAAGGTAAATGGCATAGCTACTTTGAAAAATTATTTGGTATTTTCTTAGAAACTTAGATGTACACACATCTAGTCCAGGGCTTTCATTCCTGTTTCCCTGATAGAGATCACCTAGAGATATTAAAATAATAAGAAATACTATGAACAACTCAATGTATATAAAATCAAAACTTAGAAGAACTAAAACAATTCAATGAAAATCACAAACAACTAAATTCTTCTTAAATAAAATTTATTCTGAATGGTCTTATATAATAAAATGAATGATTTTGTAGCTAAGAATATTCCAAAAAATAAATTCCTGAGCCTTAGCATTTCTCTGATAAAATGTAACGAACATTTAAAGAATGTATAAGCAAATTTTCTAGAAAATTGAAGAGTAATTCTAGTTTGGTTTTGTAAGACCACAATCAAAATCAAAATCAGCAAAAGATATTACAGATTTTAAAAACTGCATACCTTTATGCTGGTAATTAGATACAAACACCCTCAACAGAATATTGGCAAATTAAGTCCATCAATTAAAAAGTAAAACAATACTTCATGGCATGGTGAAGCTTATTCTAGGAATTCAGTATTCAAAATTAGTAAGTTTAGTCCATTATAGTTCACATTCATTGATGCAAAAAGATATTTGACAGAATTCAATTTCAATTAATGATAAAACCTTTAACAACCTGAAAAGGGAACCTTCTCAACTGGATGAAGGAATCCAGAAAAAGAAAAAAAAATACTGTTAACAATATATATAAGAGTGGGAGACCGAATGTGCTCTAAAATAGGAAAAAAGGGAAAATCTTACTCTTATCATTTCTGCTCAACATTGTTCTGGAAGAGATAGCCAGTATAAGGCAACAAGACAAAGAAAATGTATACATATTGGAAAGAAAGAAATAAAGTTATATCCATTTAAAGAACATTATTAGATAGAATATATCTCTTGTTATATATAGCAGTTATAGAAAAACAAAAATATTTAGCAAGAAAACATGATACAAGAACAATAACCAAAAAAGCAGTGCATTTATGTATATTAGCAATAATGACATTAACATTTATCATAGCTACAACCTCATAAAATATTTAACTATAAGTATAACAAGATTTTTACCGGATATACATACAGAAAACAATGCTCATAAACGAAATAAAAATCTACATCAATGTAAATACATACAGTGTTCATGAACTGGAAAACATAACTAAGTAGAAATGTCAATTACCTGCATCTTCACATAAATTTTTAACATAATTCCTATGAAAATCCCAGGCAGATATGACCTAGGTATAAAAAAAATTACACTAAAATTCATATGATGCAAAAAGGAAGTAGAATAGCTACAAAGAAAAGAATTTTGAGAAAGAATGAAGAGAAAGGGATTATTTTGCCTGATTTTAAAGATTTTTATAATATAGTTATAATAATTAACACTGTATGATACTGCCAGAAGAAGTCATGTAAATTAGTGAAACAAAAACAAGCTGAGCAATAAGCCGCTACAAATATGGGCCTTCACATTAGCAAATACACTGAAACAACTCAGTAGAGAAAGGAAATTCTTTTCAGCAAATATTGCTGGGACAATCTGAAGTCCAGAAGTAAAAAGTAATTAATTTGAACTACTGCATATCTCATACCCAAAACAAAAAAGTAATTCAAAATATAGTAACATATTTATTTTTTGTTTCATGCTTTTTCTTTTAAACTTGCTATTTTTATTAATTTATATGAACTATGCTAATTAATATATTTGAAGGTAAAGCATAAAACTAAAGAGTAAAAGAAAGACAGTAAAACAATAAAAGACAACACAACAGTGAAGGAATAGACAACCAACTTCAAGAATCAATAAATCACTTAGTCACTCCAATAAAGTGAATATACAGAGGACAAGTAGGCATCCACAATTTTTGCAGCATTTACAAAATTTAAAATGCAAATAAAAACCATCACCATGAAGTTCTGGTGATGATAAAAAACAGAAACTGACTCCACACTGGTAGAAATGCCACAGTTTGACATGATATCACAAAGTTAAATATATTCCTACCCTGTGACTAACATTCCCATGACTATTTTTCTTAGAGTAGGCAAAGCAGAGGTTTTTACCCAAAATCTTTACAAAAAAATTTATAGCAGCACTGTTTATAATCTTCAGAACAGTAAATGCTTAAATAAATATCTTTCAGTGGATGATAAAACAAATGGTTACATCCATAATACAATAATGTTAATCAATAAAATTGAATACATTAGTCAGGTCAGGTCATCAAGATGAATATGAACAGTGTTAAGTCAGGTTGATGCTGTGTACACTGCATATGATATGGTAAAAATGCTACAAGCAGATCTTTGCTATCTTAGTCCCAAAAACCCATATGCTTAATGTAATCCTGTGAAAAGTATCAGGCAAATCTTAAAGTGAAGATATTCTACAAAATGACTAGCACATTATCTTTCTTTTTCTAGCACATTATCTTTAAAACTGTCAACATTATCTAAAACAAGGACAATCTGAAAAGCCACCACTCTCAGGAAGAGCCTAGGGAGACATGAAAAGTGAACATAATGGAGTATGGTGAATAAGATCTTGGGACAGGAAAATATTAGATAAAGGAAAAGTGAATAATGTATAGACTAGTTAATGATATATTAATAATGGTTTCTGAATTGTGAAGTACATACCATACAAACATAACAGTAAAAAAAACTGGGTGTGGGAAATATGAGAATCCTGTGTACTGTCTTCATATTTTTCTGTAAATCATGCACATTCATCAAATGAAGAGTTTAAGATAGTTTTGAATGTATGGAAACATTATAATTAAAGCTGAAAGTGAAATTTTAATAAACAAGAATCAAAGTACCAATATTTATATAACAATTTGGGTGAATCTCAGATGGTGTTCTAAGAAACCAGCCTTAGAACATTGCATACTATTTAATCACATTTATGTTATCAAAAGACCATACTGATAAAGAACACATTAGGAATTATCAGATGTTAGCACTGGCAGAGGGGTTGACTACAATAATAACAGAAGATTTTATGGCATGAAGGAGTTATTCTGTAATTTTTTTACAGAGATGATTACACAAATATATACATGTGCTAAAATTCAAATAACCATATATCGAAAGATGCAATTTTATATTGATTTTAAAATATAATAAGTAAAAAGTAAGCAAGCTTCACAAAATGTGTGTGTGTGCGTGTGTGTGTGTGTGTATGTGTTACCTCTGGGGAAAAGGTAAGAAAGAAAAAGTCATACAACTCTCTGGGCTTCTATGTGAATAATAATCATTTCTAAGAGTAGAGAAGAACCTACTAATCATAGTTAGATGTTGGGGCAAGCTGAAGAAAGACAGTACTGTTGTGTTTATTTTAGTTCATTATTTATGTTAAAAGTAAATAGAAAATTTAAAATTCTGAAAAGTTTACCTACAAAATTGTATAAGAATTTTGATAATTGTTTTATTTATAATAGCCAAAACCTAAAAACAAATTGAATGGTACTATAAAATGACTAGTCATAAACATTGTGAAGAAGCCATATATGAAATACAATTTTGACTAAAAAGTAATGTGGATGACTGTTAAATACATTATGCTATGCAAATGGACCCAGTTCCAAAAAGTACATACTATGAGAGTCTGCTTATAGGGTGTGATTGAAACATATGGTGAAGGTTTAAATTTTTAGAAAGACACATTTCCTTTAATCTCTTTCAAGTTAATCCCCTTCGTTTCCAACACCCTTATCCCATTGCTCCTCTCACTTTCTGAAGCAGTTCTGGAAGTCTGCTCTCATGAGTATATTTATGAGTATAATAAAAATTGCAGCGATGCTCCTATTGAGAACCGTCCAACATGAAGGCAGGCTTGTAAAAACATTATGGTGTGTCCTCATCCATTTCCTCCTCTGGGTCTGGCATGCTGGAAGTGCGGATCTTCTCCAAAAAGAAAATGACCATGAATAGTACACATTTTGAATAGATCCAGGACTCTGAGGTGGCCATGACAGGGGAACTAAAGGCACTCGAGAAAGAGCACTTTCAGAACTGTTTCAGCAAGTGGCATGAAGGATGAAATAAATGTGTTCAAAGCAAGGGACAGAGGAGCAGCATTTTGAGCACAATCAGTGGCAACGTGACTCTTACAGTAATAACTCTTTTTATTTAACATTCACTATAT
>RJWT010028797.1:0-15110 GCA_004365215.1 Cuniculus paca | reverse complement strand
CCTAATCCAAGACTGAGTCCCCTGTGTGAGAAAAATAATATCACTCAGAACATTGTCTTAATTACTTTCTCATCAGTGGAACAAATATTCAACACCCACAACTTATTTTGGTACACATTTTCAACTCATGGCAAGCTGGCTCCAACACAGCAACAGCACAGTGGAAGGACCTGCACAGAGGAAAGCTGTTTGTATCATGATGAACAGAAGGCAGACAGTGAAGGCACAACTAGGAAGAGAGATACACTCTTCCAGTTCTCCTCTTCAGGGACCTAACTCCTCTGACTAGGCCCCACCCCTTAAGAGCAAGTCAGCTATAAACCTATTAGTGGAACAATACACCCATGAGAATAATGACCCCATGATTCAATTACTTTCCAAATATATGAGACTTTGGGGGAGGCATCTCAGATCCAAATCATAACATTGTCAGATTAGTTTGCAAAAATAAAATATGAAAGGAGACTAGAAAAAATAGTATTTTTTTGAAAAAGAAATAGAATAGAATATGGGTAGAAAGACTTGCGATTTGAGGAAATGAGCAACACTTGGTCATGGGGAACCAGTGACTGGCCATGGTAATTGTGAACAGCATGAGCACTGGAGTTAGATAAGTCCCTTCTACCACTTCACTGACTCATGCAACTTGCTCATATTACTTAATTTTTAAAGCCCTGATGTCCTACCTGCATCACGGGAATGGTCTGTGGTTGGTTGTTTGAACTACACAGGTGATTTACATGGACTTCTGAAGTCTCATAACTCTCCAGATATGTAGAATGTGGTGGTCCTTTGGCTGTAGTTCCTGGACACCCCACACACACAAACTATCATAACAACTTGGGCACCCATGAAATGTGAAACTCATGAAAACACTCAAGTCACTCTATTATGTGCACTAAGATGAGGAATATGAGATACTTAGAAAGAAGCACAGTAAATGTTCTTTGGTAGTTTGGTTGCTTTCAAGATTTGTGACATCTCATAAATTGACAATGGTTATTTACAACTTAAAAAATGCATATGAAACTCATCAAAATACATCAGGGTAACCTTTAACTTTAGATTTATGAAACCTACTGGTACTTCACTAAAGAAAGTGAGGAATTTTTATTCTTACATTATACATTTATATTAGAGAATTTCTCTGGGATTATGGAAGAGATAAATAAAAATTTTTAGAATACTTAAGCTTTCTTGTTTGATTTTTTTTCTTAGACTGAAAAAGAATGTCTTTAAAGTGAATTCCTTTGAGTTGCTTTGCCTTTCATTTTTTCTTGCCTATGGAAAACTTTATGACAAATGCCATAAGAGATAACAAAAGCATAAGATAACAAAATAACCCTGTGTGCAGGAAAAAGAAGTCCAAAAATAAAAGATTTTTAAAAAGAGTGAAATGACTAGAATAAGCAATATATATTTTAATTCATTCATACACTTTCCATCAAACTAGATGGAAGGTAGTTTTCAAAAATGGCTATAAATCAAAAAAAGTGGAAATATAAATGCAGAGAAAAAGATTGAGTTTTTTTTGTTAACAAGAAAGGAAAGGCAAATGCGATGCACCATATCTCTCCACCTCAGGGAAGGTTACCAACTCCTTTTACAGATACACAAGTATTTAGAAAAATAACAGCATATAATAGTCACATCTCATGACAGTTCTATGCTGTTGCCTATAATTAAATTTAAAATTGTATATACTTGTGCAAGAATACAAAAGTTAAATCAGTTTCTTTAAAGAACATTGGAAATAAATGCATTTACATTTTATTGGAGAAATAATACTTTTGGGTCTGTTCATATTATATTTTGGAAGAGTTTAAGATTTAGAGAATAATTAGAAAAGCAGAGCAAAGTTCCCAAATATTCTAATGCCTTGTATTCCCTATTGTGAACACCTTACATTGGTATGGTTCACTTGTCCAATTAACACACAAATACGCCTACATTATTATAAACTAAAATCTATACATTGTTCGATTTTCATCAGTTTTTCCCTAATTTTGTTTTTTTTTTTTTTGGTTCCAGAATCCCTCCCAAGATACTACATTACATTTAGTAATCATGTCTCCTTAGGCTTCTTTCAACTGTGATAGTTTCTCCTACTTTGTTTGGATTTGAATATTGAATCAGTTACTGCTTACTACAGAAAGAGATTTAACCCAAGAGTTACAAATACATAAGAATTTACAAGATTGGCTGACAATGGCTTCCTGCGGATTCAGGTGTGGAAAAGAGCAAAAAGGCTGTCTGCATGCTGACGACCTGAAGAAGCCAGTCAAAGGACTGGAGCCCACTGTAGCACCCCGTGTAAGGGGTGCTATATTAGGAGGCTGAAATGTCTGCACCAGAAGCCACGAAACAGCCAAGCTGCAGGTGAGTACTGGAGCTCATTCACAGAAACAGTAGTGAGTCTTCCTTCTTCACTTCCTTCATTCTATTCAGGCGGCAAGCCTGCTGCTGTCACTTACACCCAGTAAATCTGAACAAATCTTCCGTAAATCCCTGCAGTCACACCTAAAACTATGGTGATCCTGTTTATAGTGGTACCTAGGTTCATGAACCTAATTCTCGCTGTGATTCTGATCACAAATGGTATTGGAGGAGACATGAATAAAATTGTGCTTAAGGTCAACATTGAACCTAACCATTGGATTTGATTTGGCTCTTACCCAATTTTATTTATGATCAGAATTGTAAAAAGAATTAAGTTCACGAATAGAGGTACCACTCCAGTTGGGCACTGCTTACTCAAGTTGACACAATCGATTAAGTACCATAAATATCATATCAATTTTTAGGATTCCTGATCAGATATTTTGTCATGTTAGTCAAGCAGGATTTGTCTGATGGTTTACTGTTGATTAAACTGAGATTATAGCAAAGAACACAGAAATGAAGTGCCATTCTCATCAGAACACAAGCAGGGTAGCTATCATAAACATGACATTATCATCATTGAAACTAACATGGGGGAAGGTTCCTTTCCTTTTTTAAGTGTTCTCCACTGCAAAGCTCTATTCTTTTATTATTTCCCTTCTCATAGTATACTCTTTGGAAGTCACTTGAAAGTCCCCATGTGCAGTAAACTTAGGCAATGGGGAGTTACTCTCCACGTTTTTCGAGACATAATATTTGCATAAATATTCATAAGCGATCTGTATTATTTTGAATTCTAAACTGGATATTTATCAAAACCCCTCTGTTTAATTTACTAATCATGTATTTACATCGATATGGAAACATAAATGTTTATTTTATACTTTGGCTTATAATCCACTACAGTCATATTTGTTTTGTTTTTCATGTTCTTACAGCTTAGAACTTTGAAAGTCATCAGTTGGTTCTTATATCTCTTTGATAAATTGCCATCAATTATGCGGTTGGGGAGGGGTCTTTTTGAGTATTTTCTGACTACAAAATGTTCGAGGCTGATCTTGTTTATTTCCTGCCTCAGTCCTAAAGTCAGTCATTTCTTTAGGGAACTCTCATCCTTCTGTTTGTGAATGATGCTAAAGACAAAGATTTGATGTGCATTCATATCTAGCTTTCTCACCTGACAGAACAAGTTGTGCATGTGTAGGTACATGCCTGTGTGCACACACATACCTATAAATGTTCCCTGTATAACTTTCTTTATGCATGTTAAAAAAATATGTGAGCCTACTGTTGAATCATCAGCATGAGGAACACTCTACCCACTCTTCTTCTCTGTCATCTCCTAATTCAACAGTGAGAAATCTAGTTCACTATCCATTTTTTACCATCAACTGACTCATTTGGTCAATTTCAGTATATATGCTCTTAAAATCATTAACTCATTTCCCATGGCAAACAACTTTATCAACTACATTATAATTCATTACACATTTTCTTTTGTAATTTTAAGTTATGCAGGTGACCAATTTGTTCCCCATCTGTATCAGTGATATTATTTTTACATTTTTAATACCAGCAACTTTTTGTCAGAATCTATATTCCATGCTGCTATCATCCAACCTCCTGAATTTGTTTTAAAATTTACATATATTACAGTGCACTCCTTATTAGAAATTCCTCTGAATTTTGACAAATGTATGGAATTTACCCACCATTCGAGTATCATATCTAACATCTTCCCTGCCTTATAAAATGTCTCATGCTCCACCTGTTCAACCCTTCCCCACCCAGTCCTTTAGGAAGTTCTGTATTTTTTATTGCCTCTATAGATTTCTTTCTGAAGAATGGCATATATATGAAGTCGTAGAATATATAACTTTTCACAGAGTGACCTCTTGCACATAGCAATATAAACTTAAGATTTATGCATGCCTTCATGATTTTACAACTCATTTCACTTTATCACTGAATGATATTCCAAGGTGTGGATACTTCAATATTTGTCTCCCTGTTCACCTCTAAAAAGACAGTAGGGTCGATTCTAGTTTTGAGCAATTATAAATAAATCTCCTGTTAGTACAAGCATGTAGGATTTTATATGGACAGAAGTTTTAAGAAGAACAAAGTAATTACCTAAAAGTGCCATTACTACATATTGTAGGACTATGTTTAGCTTTGTAAGAAACTGCCACATAGCTTTCCAAGGTGGCTGTACCCTTTTACACTCATACTGTCAATCAGTGACACTCTCTGTTGCTCTACACTCCCATCGTATTTGGTATTGGCAATGTTTTAGATTTTAAACAACCTCATGGATTTGTAGTTATAGCTAACTGTAGTTTCAATTTGCAATCCTCTAATGACCAATGGTGCTCAGAACTTCATCACAAGTTTACTCACTGTCATCTTTATTGGTATGAAATTATTGATTAGTTTTAATTGGGATGTTATTGATGAGTTTTAAGGGTTCTTTATATTTTTGATATGAGAATGTATTAGTTAAATATTTTCCAAATGTTTTCTTCCAATGTTTTGTTTGTCTTTATGTTCTCTTAATATCTTCTTTGATGATAAAATTTTTAAATTTGATAAAGTCAAAATTGCCAATTTTTCTTTCTTGGATCATGCCATTAGTACTTTGTCTATAAATGTATTGTTAAAACATAACACAGTTTTTCATCTAAAGGTTGTGTAGTCTTACTTTTACATTTATGTCTATGATAAATTTTGAGGTAATTTTGTGTCTAAGTTTCTGGGTTTTTTTTTTAACCACATAGATACTCAATTTTTCCATCACCATTTGAATAAAAGACTATCTTGCCTTCATTAGATTGAATTTTTTGTCAAAAATCAATTTACAATATTTTTGTGGGTCTAGTAATGGGTTCTGTGTTCTGATTCACTGATATATCTATTTTTTTTTTGTGGCACCAGGGATTGAACTCATGACCTTGTGCTTGCCAGACAGGCTTAGACCACTGAGCTAGATCCCCAGCGATATATCTATTCTTTCACCAACAGTAGACTGTTCTTATTACCCTAGGATATCAGGCAGCCTGAGTTCTCAATTTTTATAATAGTCTAGTATCAGTACTACTCACAGAATTTTTTTTGTATTGAATTGATTTTTTTTTTTTTTGGTACCAGGAATTGAACTCAAGACCTTGAACTAACCAGTCAGGCACTTATGCCACTGAGCTATATCCCAGGCCATATCAGTTCTTCTAAATTGATCACTTTTCCACATAAGCTTCAGAGTAAAATTATTAATGCCTCAATCTGTTCTAAGCTACTTTGACAAAATACCACTGAGCTAAACCCCCAGCCAAAACCTTTTCTATAATGAGGCATTTTCCTTCCTTTTGTCACAGTTCGTATCTTTAAAGGATGTCAAATTTTATGAAGTATTATTTCTGATTTTATTGAAATAATCGTGTTTCTTATCCTTCATTGTATTGGTGAATTTCCACACAATACATAGGCAACAATTCCAATTTTGATACAAACTTACTAAAATGTGTGGCTGTTTTTTTTTTTTTTTACTTTTCTTCATCACCATCTTAGTGGGTATGAAGTAACATTCCACTGTGTTGTTGATATAAATTTTTCTAACTAAGGAGACTAGAGGATTATTTCATATACTTACTGTCCATTAACATATTTTTTACAAAGAAAATAATAAAACTAAGAACAGAATTCAATGAAATAGAAAAATTTAAAAAGAGAAAATCAACACATCCAAAAGTGTATTATTGAATGGGTTAGAAAATTTTAAAAAGCTAAGAAGATTGTGGAATGCAAAATAAAGAGATTAAACACAGATTATTAATGTCAAAAATCATTGATTGTTTTCAACACAAATCTCATATGTTGAATAATTTCAATCAATAAATTCAAAGTCTTAGATAAATTGGAAAAGCACATTAAATCATGAAAAAAAATAAAAATTGCATCTGCCTCATAAGGAAATCAAATCTGTTCTTTAAAGCATTCTATAGGAAAAATATCTAAAAACTTACATTGTTTCACTGATGAATTCCATAAAAAATGTACAGAAAAGATCAACAATCCATAAACATTTGTAGAAAACAGAAGGCAATAAAGAGACTGACAGTAGTATTTTAAGAAAAATATTTACAGACCAATTATCCATCATAACAGAGTGGCAAAAAGGAAATAAACAAAATTAACATAAATGAAAGCTACCCTTATAAGTAAATATTATATATGTTATTACAGCACAGTATTATATTAGGATTATAAATTTGGTTTAACATAAATAAATCCATTAACACAATTTAGCACATAAATAGAATAAATAGCATATGGAATGAAAGACTGCATGCAGTTTGGCAAAATCTTTCTCCTTCACAATAATTTGGCCTTTGCTTGACTTTCCACCTCTGTTACTGTAGAAAATAGATGTGTGTGTTACTAAGTAATGGTGCCCATGATAAACAAACATCCAAAAAAGAACCTAATAGGTAAAGGGCTTCTGCTCAGTTATGATTGTAGATACCAATCTTTCTACTTTTTTGAGTGATGCAAACTGCCACTGGGCAGGTGCTCAATGGGGACACTGGAGACTATGTTTATGGTGCTATAGGGAACTGTTTGGGGTTCTAGCTTCTAGACCTGAGGAGCTCCTATGCCCATGTCAAGTTTTGATAAAAATCCTTATTGGTAACTTTATATCTTCACTGTCTTTTAGTCATCGTGCTTATTCTAGAAATGAATCAACTTATTTTAGGTAGACTTATTTAATGCCAACTAAAGAGTTTGATATGGATGTCCCTGAATTATGTGGTAAGTCTTATATTGTTCACATACCCTTTTATTTCTCCAATTTTAATGGTAAGTTGTTTTCTTTCTTTCTAACTAAATATTCAATGGTCTTAGAAGCATGCCTTTATTAAGAATCAAATCATGAATGTGAGCTGGAAGGAGAACCAAGAAGCCAACCTGTGCCCTCCCATGATCGAGTGGCAGTTGTAGGCCAGGAGGAGAACTAAGAAGCCAACCCACACCCTCCCATGAGCTAGTGGTAGTCATGGGCTGGGAGGAGAACCAAGAAGCCAAGTTGTACCCTCTCATGAGCCAGCCAACGCCTGGCCTGGGAGAAAAGAAGAGCACTACTATCCCACATACCCACCCCTGCCAATCCCATAAGCAACCAACTGATTCAAAGGAACATAGGCTGAGATGATAGCAGCTCAAGTTAAAAGAACAACTTAATGCTTGTATTGTTTGGTTGACTTTGCAGGCCTAAAGCTGGTAGTCTGAGCATCTATTTAGATGATAACAATACATAATATAGAAACTATGGGGGAATTTACTTCTGTCTTGTTTTTGAAATCCAACATTCTTCTCACTGTTTTGTTTTGTACCACTTTATTATTTTGTTTTATTCCCTTTAGAATAAAAAAAATCAAATCATGTATATTTTCATGGTGTAACTAAAAGTATATTTTCATTAGACCATGTGTTTTATTGAGTAATCATCTTAAAAAGACAATTATTCCTAATCAACAAGTTCAGTAATCAATGTTGCAATATGTATTTGAAAAACAGGTTACATGTTATAATAAGTCTATAAAATTATTTGGGTTTAATTATTTTGTCTTTATCCTTTATCCTAAAGCACTGACATTATAATTTGTTCTCCTGAATTTTTTAAAAAATGGTATTACTATGTTTTTCTTACCAAAATAAAATTATTTCTGTATGTGTGTGTGTGTGTGTGTGTGCACATGCGTGTGACTGGAGGGTAACCCTCCTGCTGAGGGAACATAAATTGCTACAGTACCCTAAGAATATTTGGTTCCAGTAAAAATCTACCCTGCCAGGTCCCAGCAGGTAAAAATGACTCACTTTTAAATCTAGTCAATAGCCAGACACATTTAAAACTCAATTATCTAGTTTTATGAGAACATTTTTAATATATATGATATTTGATAAAATTCTCTCTGTAGATTATTGTCCTTAAAGAGACCATTCAAATCTCCAGATTATAAGCACTTACTGACTAATTAGGCACACTTGTCAAGGCTTAGAAGGTTTAATAAGATTGACAATTTAATAAGATCAACAATTTAATAAGATTGACACATGGAAACAGATTTGTTCCCTTTTGGAAGACACAGATTTTTATCTCCAGTCTCTAAAACTGCATTGGCTAAATGTAGTTCATGGTTCAACAACTTATGTTGTAGCTATAAAACTGACTTGAACTTTGAACTTTGAAATTTATTGTGACACTGGACTTGATATTTTAACACTGAAATGTGATATAGCCATACCTGGCAGCAAAAGGTCAGGAAGAGTGGAAATTTATATCAGTATATTATTCAGGAAAATAATACCCATTTCTGATTCCTGTAGAGTGTCAACTTATAAAAGTTTTCCTTTTGAAACAAAAGAATACTGGGGAACTTGTTTCCACTAAGAAAAGGTAAGTCGATAGGGACACAGAAGTCCCAGAGAGAAACATTGAACTAGGCCTACAGAATGAGCCTAAAGTAAAGTTCGCCACTATTTTAATTGCCAAAATAGCATGGATTTTGGCTCTGAAAGTGACCCTTCTACCTGGCAGGATAGAACTAGAGAAAAATTCCACTGTAGTGTCTGCAATATTTGCGAGGGAATAATATAGAGTCATTTTCGAGTAATCAAGATGTTACTTGTTTCAGACTGAACTGTAGAACAATTATACTTTAGGGCTTCTGGTGTCACTCTACAACAGTGAATGGGTAAAAGTTGTCCAGAAGATACTGTCATGGAGAAAGCACAGGCCAGAAATAGACCATCACCCAGAAGATAAACTCAGTCCAGGAAGGATACAAGGGGCCTTTGCTCTGTGGTGAGAAGCCATGCCAGTCGTGTGTGGTTTTTGAAACTCTAAGAATTTTGGCAATAAGTCTAGCAATCTAATTGAACCTCTACCAGCTGCTTACTTTCAACACATAACTCATTGATCTATTTGTTTTCCCCATATAGTAACATAAGCAAGGACACACGTTTAGTTGAATGGTCGCCACAGCCTGGAGTGTAACAACAGAGGGGCCTCTGGAGCAGTGAGGGCGCTTTGCAAACTCACAGGCTATAAAGATATGTGGAGAAAATTGTGACTTGGGGTACACAGAAGGACAGAAAAGCTGGGAATAGCTAAAATGAATATTGTCTAGGGCGGACAGCATTGACTAACCATACTCAACAGAGAAGGCAAAGCAGGACTCATCACTCTCAAATATGTGAATATGGAAACAGAGTAGGTTTAGGCAGTGATTCACTACAACTCCCCCATGTGTGGCAGATCCTGATAATGCTGCCAATTGAAAGAAATGATTCATTCAAAAACACCAAAAAATTTTTTTGACTCATTTCTCTTTTGTCTCGATTGATTTTTCTTGGGAAGGGGTCTATTTTTTATTTTCTCTTTCCTTCTTATTGTTTCTTTTTCTTTGTTTTGCTCTAAGTTTGTTTTCTGTTTTATTCTTCCCTTTGTTCTTTTACAAAATTTTATCTAACTCTATTAATTTTGTTTTACTCCTTAGTAGGCTCCTTTATCTCCCTTTTCTTTCTTTTTACTTTTCAAATTTTATTTCTTTCATTCTCCCATCCCCACACTTTCCATATTCACAAGTACTACTATTAAACTTTATTAATCTTTAGATGAACATTTAATTTCATGCTTATTTTTATATTCTTTTCTAAAAATAATGGCAGTGTAGATGTTGCATTTAATAGATATTTGCTATATATCAATATTTGGTTTTTCATTGTATGTATATTATAATTATAGACCTCTTTTCTATTTTTAAGGGTGATATAGTTGAAAATCTTGGGTTTTGGTTCTTATATGTCAGTATCCAGTTTATCTTTAAGTATTATTTGTTACTGTTACAAGATTAGTATAGTTGTAGTTACTAATTGGTCTTTACTGTATGCCAATATCTGGTTAGTTTTTGTGCTATGAATAATGTTGTGGTTCATTTCTGGAGAACTAGGAACTGAACATATTACACTCCACTGTTCCTTCCCAAATTAACAGAGGTAGTTTGATATTGAGAGAGAGAGAGGTAAGAGCCTCTAGTAAATCATACCTGGAATGCATAACTGAAAAGCAAACATGAACTAAAGAGATCTCCATACTAGCAAAATTTCTTTCTACTACAGCTGTCCCATAAACCCCAGCACACATACACACACCAGAAATGTGAGAAGACAAGGCAATAAAATGCCTCCATCAGCTCCCAAATGCCCCAAAACTGACCCATGGGGCATCAACTGAGAGGAAATCAAAAACCATTGGAATTCTATGAAATCATAAATGAGAAGACATTAAAAAAAAGAGCAATAGGGTTCTTGGTAAGCTCAAACATAATACAAAGAATGGACTTAATAAGCAAATGAATTAGTTAGTTTACAAAAGACATTAATGAAAATCTAGCTGAGATAAGCACAGTGACAAAACATGAATCACAACTTTAACAAGGAACTCTAGCCCATGAAAGAGTAGCAAGGAGAAATTCAGAGAATTAAAAATTCTGAAGCTATGAGCAGCAGAAGTGACCAATGTGAGGACAAAATATCATAGATCAACAATTGTAATGCTTCATATAAGCATAAGCAAGAACAAAATGAACATGATCCTCTTAATAGATGAAGAAAAATCATTTGACAAAATCCAGTATCTTTTATGATGAAAATCTTGAAGAAAACACCATTGTATCACCCTGAAAATGAAACATAACTAGAAAATAAGTCCTTGTATAACTTTTTAGGATGGGCATAGTATAAGCTCTATCAAGAAAATAAGCCCCAATTAAGATTATCACCCAGATAAGTTGCATTTGTTTCATCAATTGCAACACACAATGGATGCGTTGAATTGTAAAATAATGTGACTTCTTATGGTTAATACATGGTGTCAACTTGAGAAGTTTGGTAGTTTAACTGAGAGACTCAGCAGGGAGGAAAGGTTCTTTGTAAATATCCTCATCCTGTGCAATGGAGAGCAAGGACATTTTGTGTTACACCCACCCTGAAGGTGAGGGGGGGTGGCCTGTGTACAATTTAAGGGTAGACAAGGGGATTGTTTGCTCTTTTGCTCTGGCTGCTGCCTTGAAGTGTTGCCCCAGTGCCATGCCACTCTGCTTTGGAGCCAGCTGATTATGGACTGAAATCTCCAGAAACTGTGAGCTAAATAAACCTTTCCTTGCTTCACTTTGGTGTCAGGTGTTTGTCTCAGCAAGGAAGAAAAAGTAACCAAAACATGACTATATAGTTAAATATGAATAAATGATATTATCGACATTATTGAATGTAAGGTAAATGCCTATATAAACAGATTAAATTGACACTCATTGCCAAATGACCAGTTGGAGTACAGACATAATGCACGAATAAGTGTGCACTTGATAATGAGTGAACATAGTTCAGTCTAATATGAACCTTCATTGCTCAATATGCCATGTGTTGTAACATTCTTACTTAATGCACTTATGAGAAATAAAAAAAGTTTACTTGTTAGTGGGGTATCTTGGTCACTTTTCTTTGTTGCTGAGACAAACACCTGACACCCAAAATTAGGGGAGAAAAGGTTTATTTAGCTTACAGTTTTTGGAGATTTCAGTCCATAATCAGCTGGCTCCAAGGCAGGGTGGCATGGCACTGGGGCAACACTTCAAGGCAGCAGCCAGAGCAAAAGAAGGAGCAAGCAAGCCTCTTCTCCTCCCTTATATTGTACATAGGCCACCCCCCACTTCAGGGCAGGTATAACACTCACAAAATGTCCTTGCCCTCCTTTGTACAAGATGAGGATATTTACAAAGTAAGAACCCTGGCTCCCTGCTGAGCTTCTCACTTAAACTTCTAAACTGCTCAAGTTGACACAACGTAGCAACTACAATACTGGGTGTGGTGGTGCATGGCTGTAATCCCAGCACTCAGGTGGCTGAGGCAGGAGGATCACCACAAGTTCAAGGTCATCATGGACTACATAGTAAGTGTAAGGCCAGCCTGAACTACATAGTAAGATTCTGTCTCAAAAAGAAAATCTGAATTTTGGTGTTTGAAATTTTCCATTGCTTTTGTGTAGACCATTTTCTTAACTGTTATCATTGTTGTTAACACTCTTGTCTCATAAGTATTCAATTAACACTTGATTTAATGGAAACTTTTGAATCCTAGCCTGCCAGTGGTTGTGACTTGGATGAAGAATTCATGAGAAAAAAATTACTGACAGCTGTGCTCCCAATTTACTACAAGCAGGATATATGGACAAGAAGTGCTTGTTTAAGGGACACTCAGCTGCTGGACTTGAGAGATTGGGGGTCAGTGATGCTATAGGAAATGGATCAAAGATCTCAATACTGCAATAAGAAGTCTTTATCTACTAGAAGATAAAATAGATAAAACTCTTGAAAACAGTCATAGGCAAGGACTTTCTGAACAGAAACCCAATTACACAAGAAATAACATCAAGAATCAAAAAAGGGATTAGGATAATTGAAAAATCTAATTTTCATTATGATTTTGTAAGAATCAATAAATTTCTCTAGCTTATAGTACCTTATACATTTTCCATGTTATCCACCTCTGTTGAGAGAAAAAAATGAAACCTTTTTAAACTACTAGTTGATTATTTTGTTCAAATCCTCCAGAAATCTCTCCACAACAACCTGACCTTATTTATAATAGTATTTTAAATCCTGTATTAGTCATTACATTTTAGCTCATTCTGGCATGTGCTATGTTCTGTTCTTCTTAAATTTAGTCAAATATCAGTTGATGATTTCACATGCAGTACACTCTCAACCACAGTTAGCTGAAAAGTGAAAGTTAATATTTAGTTATAAAATGGACTAACACATGAAACATTATACTGAAGAGGCTATATAAATGGCAAATAAACACACAGCATAATGTTTAACATCATTAGACATAAAGTTAATTTAAATCCATAGTGCGATGTCATTACACATCTATCAGCATGACTGAAATAAAAGTTGCAAGAGCACTGAATGCTGGTGAGAATACCTGGGCATTGAACCATTCACATGCTGTGGGAATGCAGTGATACTCCAGGTTGAGAAACCTTTGGCAGCTTTCCTAGCATGACTCAGCATTTACATCCCTCAGAGAAATGCAAACTATATTTATGAAAAAATATATCACAGATGTTTATAACACCCTTTCCTGTTAGCCAAAATCAAGGTTATATTTCCAAAAGTGAAATTATTTGTAAATTGTGTGAACACATTTAAGAATTTTTAACATTTATGTTTCAGTTTCATACTCTAGTTCTCTAACAGTGTCACTGTTTGAACCACAGAATATGAAAATAAAAGAATAAAATAGCTGTTGTTAAAAACAAACTGAAACTATGAAGGACAAACTTGTGAGGAAACTTGTTCTCCAAACCCTAACCAAAAATAACTCTATCTTGTAGTGGGTCACAGTTTAACTCTTCAGGGGCCCTTAACCTTTTCAGGCACTGAGATTGTGTGCCAGAGTGCAGAGGAGAATGGTAGTGTCACCCATTCCTGAGGCTTGACAATGGAATTTCCAATAAGAATTGTGGGGGGGGGAGCAAAGTACACATAACTTTTCCCAAGGGCTCTTGTCTTTTGTTTCTGCTTTTTGCCATGTACTTTGGAGCATATAGCTCCAATATGTTAGTTACTGTAATGGGTAGTAGTGACTTTGGTAATGCTTCAGTCTATTACAACTTGATCTATTAATAACCTCTAATAAACTCACTTATTTTCCAAACTGAACTTGTTCAAGTCACTTTTTGGATAGTCGGCACCCTCTCAACTCAGGGACAGATATCAGAGTTAAGACTGTAAATTATGTCTCTCCAGAAAATCAATGGAACAAAAATATTGTAACCTATAAAAGACTTGGAAGTGGATCTAACTCCATTTCTTCAAAACACAGTAAATAGGTAAAACAATGACATTTGCATGTTAATTTGAGTGGGTTTGTTCATTTGATCACACTACACTCTTAGAAATTTTTTTCAGAAATTCAAATCACATCTGTCTATACATTAACAGAATCATTTTAAGTCAGTATCTTGGTTCAGTAATTAAATTTACATGGTGATCACTGTACTAAATGTATTATGGTGTAATTAAAACATGCTGCACCAAGAATGTACTGTACCTGATGCCCAGAAAGTTACACTTAGCTTTAACTAAAAAGTTTTTCATATAATATGTATGGAGTCTTTGCAATATTTACACTTTATATTTTCTCAGTTCAGGTACTAAAAATATGCAAGATTCCTACAATCTATGTGTTTTCCTGTAAAAACAACTAAAGGTTTAAAAAATCATATTTAAGATCAGAATCTTCCATATATATATTTATATATATTTCTTTCATTATATATTATATTTATTTATTATATTTCTTCCAATATATATTATGTATGTATAATTTCTGGGAATCATGCTCAGGGCTTCACCCATGATAGGAAAGTATCATAGAGTTATAACCCCAGCTCTCTTTTATAAATCTTTCTTAAAAGCCTCAGTGTTTATGAGAAAGCATTGGACAGCTTGAAGGACTGGTCTCAAGACCCTTGTGAATCCCCACATCCACACATGCTCCGCTACCCTATATAAAATGGCTAATATTTACATATAACCTACATACATTCTCCAGTAACCACCTCTTGCTTACTTTTTTTTTTTTTCCTGCACCGGGGATTGAACTCA